>CAUYSK010061635.1:0-14578 GCA_963575035.1 Avahi laniger | reverse complement strand
TGGGAGAGGCTCTATTATAAAAGCAAACTCCCTGTTGCATGCACTCTCTTGTTTTTCCACCATGGGATAATGCAGCAAGGAGGTCCTCACCAGATGCTAGTGCCATGCTCTTGGACTTCCCAGCCTCTGGGACCATAGGCTGAATAAACTTCCTTTCTTTATAAATTACCCCATCTGTGGTATTCTCATAGCAACAGGAAAACAGACCAAGACAGACATTGACCACTTCAGGGTTTGTTTCTCTGACCTTTTCTCCCTACCTTTCTCCTGCTTGGAGAGTAAAGGAGTCATTGAGATCAGAATTAGAAGCCCGCAAAGTGTTCAAGTGTCACAGTTTTGTCACTTCACCTCTGGTTACCAGTTCTTTACACATAAGGAGAGAAAGTTGAGAGATCAGATTAAAAACTTAAATGCTTATAGATCTTAGGAAAGTGATGGCATGAGGGAGGTTGACCAGGTTTAAGAGCAAATGCTTAAGTTAGGTGGCCAGAGGGTCTATGGTGAGCTTGAGGGCACATGTCTCGCTAGGAGCCACAATTCAGCTCCAGCTGATCATTTGCACATGGAAATTGATTCATATTTCCAGTTTCTGAGGTAAAAAACCAAAAATCTGGTTTTTTGGGGGAAAGCAGAGGTGTTGTTTTTTTCAGTGTTAAGATTTTTTGTTATTTTTTTTTGTTAAGAGTTGGCTTGGAAAAAAGCCACTTTTTAATAGCCTGCAGACCTACTGAAACATGCCCATCCACAAACTTGGCCCACAGACTACGGGTGTTTACTCTGGGCTAGAGGATATTTGTCTCTAAATGTTATGATTCAATATATTTTTCTTCATTTTCTCTCCTCCTCCGTCTTTGCCTTTTTACCCCACTCTTCCCCTCTATAATATTCTTGTCTCATTTATTTATATTGCATTTGCTTGTTAAATTAATAGATTACTTCAACAAACATTTATTAAGTTCCACCATGTGTCAGGTCAAACTGTGAATAAACAAAGGTGACTTTAAAAACAATCTCTTACTGTTTGGCATAATTTAATAAATTTTGATGTAGGCGGTGGAAACCTTTGATGTTTAAGGATCAGGTACCTCATGTGAGCTTAATAAAGGCACCAAGGAACCTGGCAAGAAGTTCCAACTCATGGAATAAAGGCTGGAACCCGGTGAGGAAGATCTGACCTTTGTGCGGTTTGCATCAAAACGTGCTAGAAACTCTCTGTAATGTCAGGCTGCAGAGAAAAAGCTAGACTTACGTAGTTTGGAGCCTTCCAACCACCAAGAAACTAAATAATATTTATAGTAGTGTATTAAATAGAACGAGGCTGGGGGATTCATTTATAGCTTAAACAAACACACAAAGTTTCCTATAGAAAACATGTTTTATAAACTTTGAGTTTGTCATAAGACTTACAATTAAAAGACTACCTTTCTAGGAGATTAATTAAAATAGCAATAGTTCAACAGTTAAATAGCCCATTGCTGTAAATATGGTAAGAAAGTGCAAGTGAATGGTGGAACCCCGGTGAGACTTTGCCCCACTGGGGCTGGCCAGCCTCCAGCAGTGTTATTTGTTCATGGTGCTCTTTGAGCCACTGAACCACATTCTTCTATAAACTTCTCTTTCTTATCTTGCTAAAGACAATAAACTACAATAGGGAGGCTTTTAAGCTTTACATTCCTAGGGCCTTACCTAGAGATTTTGATTCTGTAGATTTGGGATAAGACCCAAGAATCTATGTTTTTTAAAGTTCCCTAAGTCATTTTGTTGTTTAGTTGATTCAGGAAGTGCCAAGGGTCAGGAGGACTGATTGGGCGTGGAGGGTTGGTATATACATACATTATTTCTTCTAAGGTGTAGATGAGAAGTGTCCTAACTACTCACTGGAGTGTCCAGGAATTCCTCCAAGAGCATAGAATAAAGCCAGAACTTTTCTGCATGTTTTTTGACCTAGATGAACTTAATCCTTCCTGAATCTGATAAGGCAGGTGTTTTCTGTTGGAATCTTTTATCTTTTATTACTCAAAAGTGATTTTAGTCAGCAATCCCGACCTACATTATGAAGTCCTTTGATCTTGGAGTACATTTAAAATGTCTTGTTGAAAATATTCCCTCTTTATTTCTGTTATTCTACAAGCCACATTATATTTTACTATTATTGGAGAATCATTATTTCATATGCTTTATTTAATTTTTCTTTAAGAAAAGAATGTGGAATGCATACTTTTTTTACAACTCTTTCAGACCTAATTTTTTGTCAGTATCTTAATATTACAATGTCCCTCTGCCTTTAAAAATTTTTTTTCTCTATGGTCTGAATTGTAATGACATCTAATGTTAGCTGCTGGCACGATGCTAGTCACTTTTTGCTAGCACCCTTCTGTGCGATGCTAATCTGACATTCTGAATTTTAAGCTTTATATCTCTGTAAATCCTATCTTTTCACACAAATAAGTAGCCAAGCCTTTTATTTGAGCCCTATATTACAAAAAGGATGTAAAATCAGAAGATATCAATGAAGTAGTCATTTTAAAAAATAAGATAAAAAATTAAATTTGCTTCAAATGTAGCTGGTGATCAAAGGATCTTTCTGTATAAGTTATTTTCTCTTCTCAGTTCTTCCTTCTGTCTGGTTTTTTTTTTTTTTTTGAGACAGAATCTGGCTCTGTTGCCCTGGCTAGAGTGCCGTGGCATCAGCCTAGCTCACAGCAACCTCAAAGTCCTGGGCTCAAGCGATCCTCCTGCCTCAGCCTCCCGAGTAGCTGGGACTACAGGCATGCACCACCATGCCCAGCTAATTTTTTCTATATATATATATATATATATATATGTATTTTTAGTTGTCCAGATCATTTCTTTCTATTTTTTAGTAGAGATGGGGTCTCGCTGTTGCTCAGCCTGGTCTCGAACTCCTGACCTTGAGCGATCCAGCCTCCTTGGCCTCCCAGAATGCTAGGATTACAGGCGTGAGCCACCGTGCCCAGCCCCTTCTGTCTGTTTTTACTTCTTAGGCATTATTAATTAAGGTTCTACTTAGCCATTGATTTAATTAATTTGTAATGTCATCTTGCATGTGTGTATCTCCAACCTTGGTAGATTATTTAATGTTATTATTAAACTATTATTAATGTGTGTATATTCCCAACTTTGGCAATTGGCAATGATGTTTAAAGAAAACAGATGATCTGGATATGCCACTTTTGTTATTTATATTTAAAAATTGGATTTGAAAGTTTTGTTCCTTTAAATCCTCATTGGGTAACATTTAGCTCCTTTTATTTGTTAACATTTATGAAATATAGCTTTAATCCAATACCCTTTATGGTCTTGTCAAATGTATAAATGAAACCATGAGAATATGATGGATAAAATCTGAGGGAGAAGAGAGATAACATTTGATGATGTACAAGATATATGAACATTCCAATCCTTCTACCTTGAGAGTTTCGTGGTAGGTTGAGAGTTTCTATAAAAAGTTATGCCTTGTCCTAAAATGTTTGTAGGAGATGTTTTCAGTATTTTTAAAATCAGTGGAAGAGATATTTTAAACGTATGAATTAAATGGACACTATTTGTTTTCTTGTATTGTTTACAACTAAGCCTGATAGTCTACTGTGAATTTTCTAAGACTGTTTATAAAATATAATAATCAAAGTATTCATATATTTTTATGTTTACACTCTCTTAGATAATTCAATTAATATGATAAGACCTGCAAATATAGAATTTTTAAGCATTTTTATTTTTTCTTGATAGGAAGAAGAAAAGCATCCGGTCAGTTATCCCTCTCTCCTTAGCCACATAACTTCTTCTTTCATGAATCATCCACTCGTTACAATGACAAAGAAGTTCTCACCTCCCCTGGAGCTGCTGGGTGAATTCTCTCCATTACTGTCTTCTTTGCCTTGTGACATTCATCTGGTTAATCTGAGAACAATACAGTCAAAGGTACATCCCAAAATGTATCTATAAAAAATTATACTTGGTTAAGGGGGTAAGGAGAGGGAGGGGAAAAAACCTTCATGCTATACTATGCTTTGAGGAATGATTAAGTAGCCAAAAGCTTTATGCCTTTTATCTGACTATTGTTCTACAGTTTAGAGCTTATCCTGATACTAATTTATTTGATTCTCAGAAAAGCTCTGTCTGGTGAGCAGGTCAGACAATATCAACATAATTAGTAGGTAGGAGAACCAGGCCTTAAGATCAGCCCTATTAACTTTTCACATTAATTCTCCTTGTTAGGCAGCATTTCTCAAGATTGAAAGAACTAAAAAGCATAGCGTTTAATTATTTTTGTTCAGAGACTTTGTATTTTTGTATCTTCCTCTTGAAAATCACTACAACTCAAACTTTCCTATTAGGAAACCAACTACTTAGAAGAAATATTGGAGGAAAAGCATGGGAAAATTTTATTAGGTATGAAATGTAATTCAGTTACACTTTAGTTTACCTATATACCTACTTTTAACATCAAAGAGTTTGCATTTGAAAAGTGTAGGGATTAGACATCTGACATCATTCTTATGTATTGTACAACTGTTTTGATATTGTGAATTGACATACATTTAGCCTGAAATAGTAAGTGGTTGTGTATTCTGTGAGAAATATCTCCTGGTAAATGGCCTGAATATGAAAAGAAGAGGATGCTCACGTTCAAACACATCATAAAAGGAGAGAAATGTTTGATTTAAGAACAAAGAACTAAAGCAAACCAAGTAAAGTAAGAACATATGCCTACAATTCGGACATTTAGGGATTTACAAACTTTATGTCTAAGATGTAGAGGAGAAAAATATAATTTCTTTTCTTTCCCTTATAGGTTCTTAGTTGAGATATTCCTGAAAACAAAAGTCAGATTAACAAGGGAGAAGCCAACAGTAGTTTATTAATGCATGTTGTACCCATCACATGGGAGAGGCCTCAGTTCAAAAGTATTTCTCTCTCAAGGCAGTGGCTTAGGGGCCTTGCTTAAGTAATATTTTAACAAAGAGTCATAAACCCTAAAGAGTTAAGACAAAGAAGAGAGCATCTTCAGGCTTGCAAAAGGTGGGAAAATGTGGGAAGGTAAATTTAAGGAAGTGTGAATCTGCTGCTACATCTTCTGGCTTTGCTGTCTCTGAGCCACTAAGCCTTGTCCAAGGGGCTTATCTTTAGGCAGGAAAAGGCAGAGAGGAGGGGAAGAAGACCTTTTGTCTTTGTATATTGCTGTCCTGCCATCAAGCAAGCAGAGGAAGGGGCAGAATATCCCCCTATGTTTTAGCTTTCTTCAGAGCTCAACAAGCCTCAGTATTTTGGTTTCATTCAAAGGTAAGAAACTTATACCTGGCTATGCAGGAAAATATATATGGCTTGTAATAATGAATACAAGCAAATGGCAAAGGCTAGAGGGCTGTGTATATATCTCTATGTGTTGAAAGGTTTTTGTTTCTTTGTTTTTTATCATGTGAGTGAACTTCCAGGATTTATTTCATACCCACTATGTGCTTATTACTGCCATAGGTATGAGAAATATAGTCATGATCAAAACAGATAAAGCCCCTGCCCTTCTGGAGCTTAGATTCTAGTGGGAGGAGAAAAATAATTAAGGAAGAAAGAATAAGACAAATATATGTTAGACGGTAAAAAGCTTTAAGGAAGAGAAGAAAATGAGGGAAGGGTGACTCCAAGAAGATGGTGCAAGTTTGATTAGGGCGGTTGGAGAATGCTCCAGGCACAGAGCAAGTTCAAGGTCCTGAGACAGGAGAGGTGGTCAGAATGTAGCTCCGAGAGAGCTGCGCTTTCCCTTTATTCATTGCTCTGTCCCCTGCCTAGAACAGTGTCTGCACAGGAAAGGAGCTCAAACACTATTTGGTGAATGAGTGAATTGGATAGATGTTTTTTTCTGGGATTCTACTGGTATCTTTTGTGGATTTACTTTCTGGCCCATGGGATGAGCACACTGGGAGTGGATGGCCTCCCCAAGGTATCCTGTGGCTCATTCATGAGCTCAGGGGGAATGAAAGGATAAAATGGAGGGCCCCAAAGATCTGGGCTGCAAGTGTAGATGGTAGAGGACATTAGCAACCTGAAAAACCCAAGGGCTTCTGGGGAGGACAGGGGCCATCATCCTTCCCTTAGCCCCACTTCTAGATGGCTCCTCCCCCATTGTTGTTCGCATTGCGATTGTTTTCTGGAAGCTACTGGTGCTGACTGGAGTCGGCATGTGTAGGGTTTGATCTTCTGTAATCCAAGGCTGGCACTTGTTTTTCATGTCACTTCTTTTTAGTGGTAACTTACTTCCTTACATCCTTCTTGCTATTGACCGTCTTCCTATAATACAAATATAATCACTTCTCAGATTCAAAGTCCCATTGCCCACTAGATTGGTTCAGACCCTGAGCATTCAGGCCCTCTACAGTGTGGCCTCCACGCGACTGCTTCCCAGTGCTCGTCTCACCTTTGCACAGGTGGGCCACTGTCACGACCCTGCAGGCTGAGTGACCCGACTCAGCCACCACTTATGAAATGGGGCTAGTATCACGTATGCCTGCATCAGGGCCTTTCGTGAGAAACGGGAAATAATGTCGTGAACGTCTTTTGAAAGTGGTAACTCTGGGAAACATGCTGCCGTGATCCTGAGGATGCTCGCCGTATATGCCAGCTTGGGTGCCAGCTGGGGCTTTGGCAGAGAGAATAGAGAGCAGTTTAACATACAGATTTGACCGGGAGGAATAGCGCTGAACTGCGGCGCTAGTGCCTGTTGATAACTGCCACGCTGACACCTCATCAGAACTAAACCCTTGGGGCTGTTGTGTGTTATCATATCAGTCGGTGCCAGTTCCTGTGTTAGCCTTTGACTCTCAGCACATATTTATATAAACGCTCACTAGTAATCCAAGGGGATTCATTGGTTCATTCGAAACCACTTCTTCAAAGAATTGCTCTCTGTCCCCTAACCTCTGATAATAGAAGATAATCACTGAAGGGAGCCAGAGCCGAGGTGGGTATTGTTTCAAAGAAAGCTGTTTCTTAAAAGGTGTCCTGTGAAATTCCATGGTTATACTAAAAGAAAGACAAGCATGACTCAATGAGTAAATGCAGAAGGCAGACCTAAGCCTTTTGGCTCGTGTTTCTGTTTTTATGTGCTGGCAGCTTCTAGCGTGCAACAATGGGCTGTTCCCGTCTGGAGACTGCAACTCATTTTTCCCCTTGAAATAATGTCGACGTAGAGACTGGGTTCCAAGCAAGAACAGAGTCTGCACTGGCCTGCATCTAAGTAGACATTTTCCTAACCACCACAGGATTTTCACAAGAAATGTGTCTGAGAACCACCTTGGCGTGACAAAGGCACATGTGTCTTCCTGCCCGACCTCCTGCTTGACCAGTTGGTCTCCCTCACTCCTCGTGGGAGGAGGGGTTCAGGGCTCAGGAGTGGTGAGGGGCGAGGTGTGGACCGGAGGTGTGATAACCCACTGAGGTGGGTCATTGCTGGTCCCAGCCACCAGTCTCCACTGTGTCCACATCACGCAAGGGGGATTTTAAAAATAGAGACTTTCATGAATTTCCCCATCTCTGAGATCCTGATTCTCAAGGTCTAAGGAGTAGAGTCTAGGAATTAATAATTTTTTGAAACTCTTCTCATGAAATTGATGAAATTGCTAAATTAATTCCATTTCCTAAATTGGAAAGGTGAGGGTAAGAGAATAAATCATAAAAATAAAACCACCCAGAGGTGGATGGCAGAATCAGACCCAGGGCCAGGGCTTCTGAGTTGGAGTCCTGTGTGGGGCCTCAGAGGGTAGCATTTGCCTTTTTAAGGTTACTAAGTCCCTGAAAGTCAGCAATTGTTCTGTATTAGTAGACGAGTATATGTTTTATGTAAATACATCTTGCTTTTCTACATTATGTCAGTTTTTAGAAAAGGATTATACATCCTCTGTGGGTAATCAGAGGAAGAGGGGAGGAAACACCCCCGGAGCCCTGCCTCACAGCGTGCTGGGCTGCCTTGCCCGTTCCAGCCACTGTCGAGGAATTTACTGTTCACCTGCTGTGGGCCTCTCCCCCAACTCCCTTCTCTTGATCACCCTCTTTCCCTACGCTATCAAGAGCTTGAGATGGTACAAAGAAGCTTCTATAAAAGTTTGAAAACTGGAGCACAGAAACATCCCTCAAGTACACTGAGTGGAAAAGCCATGTTGTTGGGACAGGGTAACTGTGACCATTTAAGGGGAGAGAGGACGCTGGGAGAATCTCTCAGGAGGCCCCATCCCGAGTCGGGGTTCTGAGGCTGGAGCCGCACGGTCAGTCTGGAATGGAGGGGCAAAGAGGAATCTTAATTAAGCCTTTCAGGTAGGCTTCATGGAGCCATTCTACCTTGAAAAAGTGATACGTAATTCATTTTTCTCCATTTTTCAGATTACTTCTGCTGCTTTTATGTTCAGATATTTTCACTTCATTTGCATGTATATAACACATTTAACTCTTTCTTTCCTATGGGGTTTATTTGGATTTGTGTTTAACGGTTTCTTGCAAATAGTTAACCAGCCATTTCAACTTCAGCACCATTTATGGAGTAAGATTTTCTCTCCTCACGTGTTTGTGCTGCTCCTTCTTTTCTTATAAAAGGCGGTTTAAGGTTTTACTTCATTTTGCCTTTCTTACCAGAATTGATTGGTGCTTTATTGATCTCCCGAGCTTCTGGAAAGGTGAAAATTGTAGGAAGAAAATTTCCTTTGTTGTACATGTCTAAGAACAACATTCACCTCGCCTTTCTTTCTGGCATCTTGTTGATCAAAACAGGATAGCTATTATTGGACATTTTAATGAGTGCCTTGGAAAATGAATTTCTACTAGTTATTTCCTGTCTCAGGACTTAAACGAAGTGTGCAATTTTCTAACCTTTTCAGCTGCCAGAATGCACTTAAGATGAGGAGTAGGCATTGTCAAAGAATCTGAGTGGATTGGAGTTTTCCCACCAAGTGTTTAGCTGTGCCTTAAGCCATGTACACCTTAGAAATACTATGAGGAGGGTGGGGTCACACACAGAATCTGGTCACAGTTACAGTCCCTCTCATCCCCAGGAAAACAGTGGGTGGGTGCACATAGAATGTTTACTGCAGTTCCAGAAGTTTACTGATTTGTGACCTTTATGGTATTAATGACCAAATCAAGTTTCTTTTGTTATGAGAAAGGAATACTGTAACTCTCAATCTTAAGTTTTCATCCACTTCAGTCGAGGAATATTTACTTATTCCTTTCCTTTGAAAAGATTGTCATGTGCATGTATAATTTTCAGAGTGGCTTTACATTCTACTTGAAATGGGACGAATGGATGTGTGGGTAGGTGGCAGATGAATAGAAATTAAAATTTCCAAACCTTGCTTTCCAAATTGATATATTTTTTGATAAGTTATGGTTTTAGCTCTGCTGGAACTATCAGCCAAATACTCATTTTCCAAGCTTTAAATCAGGGAGGGTTATCTCCTTTAGTTTACAGCATTTTGTTATGTTACACCAAAAATAATCCTTATCATCCCTCTCCTGGCTAGGTATGTGTGAGCACCAATTCATAGCTAGACAAAGGCAGGAGAAGGAAACTGTTAAAAGCCCAGAATTTGGAGTCCGATCGCCTGAGTTTGAACATGCCTCCTCTGCTTGGAGCAAGTCACTTAACTCTCCGAGTCCTAATTTCCTCGTTAGTAGTGTGGAGATGATGATAGTAACCACCTTAGTAGATGTTCTGAGGATTGGAGACAATGTTTGTGAAGTACTCAGAACAGTGTCTGGTGTGTAGTGAGCCCTATGCGTGCATAACTAGTAAAGGTTCTCAATTGTGATAGCTCAGTGACGAGCAGTGTGATTGTTACTAATAATGAAGTAAAAATGGTGGCACTATTTTTATAAATTGGAGAAGGTTGAAGTTTATTGCCAGAGTAAGTCTTTGTCACTTTGGGTTAGATTCCACATACACTTTATTCATAATTTCTCAAATTTTTTTTAAAAACAATATACCTAAAATTGTCTATATGCCAGACATTATGCCAAGTACTTTACACGAATCTTATTTAAAGCTCTCACAGCAACACCAAGAAGGTAGACTATATCTTTATTACATCTTATAGAAGAGGAAACTCACTGACCTACCGATGGTGGGTCGCTTCCCAGGACACACAGCTCCTAAGCGGGGGCACATGTAAGTGTGACTGACTCCAGAACCCTCCTCGGAGCCCTGTACTACCTCTTGCATGGGGACAGGAAGGGAGGGACAGTGCTGACAATGTTGGGGAATACACTGTCTATTTTCTCTTGTGTACTGAGTAATAACGGGACACCCACAGAAGGCTACACCAACCATTGGAGGGAAAAGATCATTAAGGGCGAATGCAGGATCACAGTAGTAATTGCTGTTTGAGTGTGAGAGAGAATGCTTTGTGATAGGGATTTACCTGTACATTTACGTATGTTAATAGAAACTTGTATGCCACCTCAACTATCTCAAAGGTGGTTGTGAGATAAAACGAGTCCATAAGTGAAAAGCATTCTGCACAGGATCTGGCATACAGCAAGCGCTGAGCAAGTATTAGCAATTACAGTTATTGTCACTGTGGTTGGCCCTCGATCCTCAAGGGGACTCTTAATGAGTCTAACCTAGCACAGAATTTACGGAGATTAAATGATGTACTCAGAGTTACATAGATGGTTCAAGGTGCAACCAAACCCGTCTCTGATCCAGCTTTATTTTCATGGCTTCATTCTGCAAACCAAGTCATCTTCCCCCAAGCTCTGCTGAGTTGCTGGAAAAGCCTCACAGGCCCCGCTTAGTCTATGAGGTGGGTGTCGGTTTTGCCTACTGAAATAAGCTTTGCCATGGATTTTCTGTTTGTAGCTTTTGAACATCCCAGCCTGACTTCAGTGGTTCAGCCTCAAATGTGATCTAGCTTGTTTAACAAAGACAGTTACCTATCAGAGAGCTGGGCACAATTTCAAAAATTGTAAATTTCTTCCCCACAGCCTCCTCTTCTTTGTATGGGGTCCAGATATTACATATGCGTTAATGAATGTAAAAAGAGTTCTTCCAAAAGCTGTTTGCTCTCCTAGAGCATACAGTGGAACTGCTTAAAGGTATCTGTTTTCCTGCATATTCAAGCTAAACTCAGTTTCCCTACTTTGAAAAACAGTATTTTTGGAAATAAAATGTCTAGACAGACTTTGAAAAACTGCTGCTTTGCCTCAGGTTATTTTTGCTTGAAAACTGATACTGTCATGAATATTTGAGTTTTCAAAACTTGGACAAGATGATTGCTATTTCACTTAGTCCTTACAATAGTGATACAGTTTTCGTTTTGAGAGAAAGTGTAACTTTTTCTGTCAGTGAAAGTTACTTTTTATGACTTTTTAAACTCTACTTTTGTATCATTGGTTTAAATCTCTTGTAGAATTCAAAGGTAGAATCCCAAAGGTGTTCTCCTTCCTGGTTTTTTTGTCTTCTTCAGTTGCTAAAAGCCTTATGAATTCATTATTCCAAGAGCAAATGTGTTGCAAGAATTTTAACAATGCTATCGAGTGGTTTTTAAGGATGGTCCAATGAGTTACAGTGGCCAAATGCTTCAGGTTAATAGTGATACGTGCTTTTAAAAAAATCTAATTAAGAGACCGTCTAATCTGTCAATCTGATTAGGAACTTTATGATGATTTTGACATACAACTGTAGACATATAATTTGGGAGTTCCCTGATTCTTTAGCTACAAAGTTTTAATGTCAATAAAGGATATTTATGAATAAGAAGTTACATGAGAGTATTGTTTAACTTGTAACTTATGAAAATAATCATCAGTATTTGATGGATTACATTGATAGAAATAGTAATAGCTAACATACTAAGGGCTTCCTAAGTGCCAGACACTGTGCCAAGTCCTTGTTATGTTATTTTACTTCATCTCCGTTTTATGGAAAAGGAAAATCCGGTCTTGCTAAAATGTTCAGCTGGTAAATTGCAGAGCAGGAATCCAGACCTTTAGCTGACTCCTCGCCCGGCTCTGAACCACTCACCTCTGCATCTCCCACACTTGCCTGTCCTGCCCCACGCGGCTGTGTGCGGCTAGCGTGCATAGTATTGTCAACACGTCGATCCACCCGGTGACTCCATGAAGGAAGTACACAAGCATCAGCTCCAGTTTACAGTCAAGTAAACTTAGGAAGAATAAATGATTATCCTAAGGTTTCACAATTGGCATATGATAGAATTCTCTTTGTTGTTCTTCCAGAGACCTTATGTATATAATAAGGATTTTCTTATGTGCTATTTTTTGTGCTATATAGAGGGTGTATGAAATTTATTGAAATTTCATTTGAAATTTTTATCATATGATTTAAACCTACTGTGCATATCATGTGGTCCTGTGAATTCCTTAAATGACTTTTTTCTCTCCCTTCAAACAAAATCTTAGCAGTACCACTGCAAAATACCAGTGTGAAACATCAGAACATAGGTTATTCCAGCCAAGAATCTGAGGTGAGGACAGCTTTAAACTGTTCAGGCATATTAAAATCAAATCAGTGGTGGAGATGCTGGCAGCTATTCAGAAAAGGTGTCTATACAGCACATTAAAAAAATCTTATGCCCTAGTGAGGGTGATCAAGAGCTTAGATATTCATATCTGTCAGGGGGGAAGGGAGAAAGGGATCATTTATATCACCATGTCAGTGCTGAGCAGCACATTGTATAACTATACATTCCTTCATTTTTCTAAGGATCTTTAATTCATTTTGCTTATCTTTATAAATGTCTTCCCACTTTAGGAAACATAAAATTTATTAAGATAATTATAATTTAAAATATTCAAAGACTTGAATCATTCTTGACATTGTTATTTAAATGGATGTGAGAAATTGTATTGCAAGAAGATGTATACTGATTCCCCATAGCTGACTCGTTATGTTTAGTATTTTTCTTTTTGCCTGCCCATAAACAATAGCTTCTGTAATGTGAATTGAAATGATACATCAAGCTAATAAATGTGAGCTGGCCTAGTAAGTGAAAAGCATAACTAATTCAATTTAAATGTCTCTTGTATAAAAATAATGAACCAATACATTAAAGATTAAGAATATTTATGCAATTAGCAAAAATTAGTATTCAATGAAGAAGCATGTTTTGGTTTTAAGATAGATGGTGTATCGTTCAGTGACCAGATAAGGACTAAAATTCAGGTATACTTTATTTAATTAATGGGCATGTTAAAAAAATTAAAAATAAAAATGAAATGCTTCATCGGAAGAAACTTTGGTAAAACAGTACATAATATGTGTCCAAAAGGAAACCTAAGTTCTCAGGGACTCTGGGGGAAACTAAAGCATGAAGTTGCTTAACAAGTAACCTTAGGACATAACCTCACCTGGCTCTGTGCACGTGGGTGTGGGTGTGTAGCAGGTGGCCCAGTGAGCACGGACATGAGGGGAAATGAATTTGCCTGACTTTGTTGCTAAATAAATGTGCTTTTGAATGCTGACATCAAGACAGTGGTGTGTGAAATACTGTAATTATTTGCTTTAGCATCTCTATGGTACATCGGTGGTCTGTTCGTTTGCAGGTCGGCGGTGGGTATTCCGATGAGGCAGCCTTGATCCTCCACAGGAAAGGGTTCGATTGCAGATTCTCTAGCAAAGACACAGGACTACTTTGTCCTACTACTCAGGGAAAGGTAAGTTGCAAGGTTATTTTTGCTTATCAAGTTAGTGTGCTTTGAAATCCTCACTTTTTGTAAACAATCCTGACAATAAGATCTTATTTCATTGCCCCTTTTACTGATTCCTTCCCATCAGTCTGTAAGTTAGCTTGAATGCCCCCATCATAAGAAAGCATTTTCTCAACGCTCAGTCTCCTCTCCTTGTCGGCATCAGAAGGTGTAGCCGGAAGCTGTGCATATTTGAAGGCAATGCTCTTGTCATTTCCTAGGCTTTCCGTTTCCAACCTACAAAGTATCTTCTTCCCACTCCCCCATTTCCTCCTCCCCCAGACTGCACATGCTCACATGCCACCTAGTTCAGCAATGGTGAACCCAAGTCCAACAGAGGGCAAGGCAAGTTTTTAATAACCGAAGCTCATGGGGCTGGCAATAAGGAAGCATTGAAACTGTCGTCAATGGGATAATCGGCTGCAGCCCAAAAGGCGCTGGACTTAGCTCCAATCAGTTGTTTTCCCTTGGGAAATAAATGTAGGTCTAGGTCCTCTGATTAATCCAGATTTGCTTGTGAGTCAACACTGGGCAGACCAAACAGATGCTCAGTGTGAACACTGCCTGCTGGCTGCCTATTTTCGATCTCTCTTTTTTTTTTTTTTTTTTTTTGACACAGAGTCTCACTGTGTTGCCCGGGCTAGAGTGAGTGCCGTGGCGTCAGCCTAGCTCACAGCAACCTCAGACTCCTGGGCTCAAGGGATCCTTCTGCCTCAGCCTCCCAAGTAGCTGGGAGTACAGGCATGCGCCACCATGCCCGGCTAATTTTTTCTATATATTTTTAGTTGTCCGATTAATTTCTTTCTAATTTTAGTAGAGATGGGGTCTCGCTCTTGCTCAGGCTGGTTTCGAACTCCTGAGCTCAAAC
>CAUYSK010061631.1:0-24239 GCA_963575035.1 Avahi laniger | reverse complement strand
CTTTAACAGAAGTCAGGAACAACCAAACAGCTACATAGTTTCAGTTAAACCAACATTTCTATTAGATACATCAGCTACAAACAATTCCCATCTAACCTTTGCGTAGTATGGCTTACCCATGTTAAAATTATTTTATATTATGGTTTCATTTTATGTCCCTATATATTTATACCCTCCAAGGCAGTTTTAATAAGCAGTGATACCGCCATAGGTAAGGATAAAGTAAAGGGCTTAGATAATCCGCAAAGCACACAGTCATTGACCAAACAAGTAAATTGAGGATGATATGAAAATAAATAACTGAAAAAGGTTACTTTAAGTTACTAGTAATTTCTCTTTTTTTTTTATTTCAGCATATTATGGGGGTACAAATGTTTAGGTTACGTATGCTGCCCTTGCCCCCCTCTCCACCCTCTAAGTCTCAGTTTCAAATACGTCCATCCTTCGGGTGGTGCGCATTGCACTCTTTGTGTATGCATATACTCATCCCCTCGTCCCCCCTCCCCCCTCCCCAACATCTGATAGATGTTATTCTTATATGTGCACTTAGGTGTTGATCAGTTAATACCAATTTGATGGTGAGTACATGTGGTGCTTGCCTTTCCATTCTTGGGATACCTCACTTAGTAGAATGCGTTCCAGCTCTATCCAGGAGTATACAAGAGGTGCTATATATCACCATTGTTTCTTAAAGCTAAATAGTACTCCTGTCTCTGTCAGATTTGCCTATTCCGAACATTTCATGTAACTAGATTTAGAAAATGAATAGCCGTTTTTGGGGGGTGAGGGGGTGTCTGGCTTCTTTTACTCAGCGTAATTTTTCCCCCTTTTTCTTGTATTTATTTTGCAAAATTAACATTAATGTACACAGTGAGAATTGACATTTATATACTTCCCATTATGCTCACTGCATGCCCAGTGTTTTAAATATTTATATAATACATTTTAAAACATTTTAAAGAAAAGAAACAATGGAAATATGCTTTGAAAAACTCAAGTCCCCCCAAAAAACCACTGATTCATTTAAGTGCCTTAAGTATATTTATTAATAACTTTTATATTTATTTTCACTACAGTTGACATGTTGATGTTGGAATATCATCAGATTTGTCAGAAAATGTTTTAAAAATTGTTGGGATTTGGACAGTATAGTTGGTATCCAGCATATGATTTTACACTTAGCGTAATGTATGGAAGGTTCATCATGTTGTAATATGTAGCAGTACTTTGTTACCTTTTTCTTGCTGAGTAATATTACATTGTATGTATATACTATACTTTATATATTTGTCGATGAGTTGCTTTCACTTTTGGCTATTATGAGTAATGTTGCTAAGAACATTTGTGTACAAGTATTTATGTGAACATATATTTTCATTTCTTTTGGGTAAGTACCTAGAAATAGGATTGCGGGTCATATGGCAACTCTGTGTTTAACCTTTGAAGAAATTGCCAGGTTATTTTTCGAAGTAAGTGATAGTACCATTTTACATTTCTGCTAGGGATTTTTGAGGGTTTTGTTTTTTCCACATCCTTTCCAATATTTGTTATTGTTTGTCTTTTTTATTTAGCCATTCTAGTAGTTGTGAAATGGTGTTTCATATGGTTTTGATTTGCATTTCCCCAATGATTCATGATGTTGAGCACATTTTCATATGCTTATTGTTCATTTTTAAATCAGCTTAACAATAACCCATAAGCCTTGGGCCAACTATATTGTCCATTTTTAGATCTTCTTTTGAGAAATGTCTATTCAAATCCTTTGCACATTAAAAAATTGGGTTTATATTATTGAGTTGTATGAGTTCTTTATATATTCTGCAAGGCAAGTCTCTTATCAAATATATGATTTGCAAATATTTTCTTCATGTCTGTGTATTTTGTTTTTACAGGTTATTTTAAGTTTAAAGAAGAATTATTTATTGAAATATAGGTATTGGTACTAAATTAGTTTGGAATTTCTTTTTATATTTCTCACATCTTTTTTTTGTTTATTTGCTGAATATTAACATACTATAGAAAATTGGAAAGTATAGGTAAATGTATAATGGTTATTTATTAACTACTAGATATTCCCCCATCCATTGAGGACTTTACCATCTGGCTCTTCTTTCTTCTCATTGCCCTTATTTTTACTGTCAACTTGGGGAAGATTTCAGCATCCACATAGATAATGTTTTTTAACACCCTTTAACCCCTCAGTTTCTGATTTTCGTCAAGCCAGTGACTTTGCCTCTACTGCATTTACTTGCATTAGACTCTACGTCACTTCATCTGTTTGCCTCAGAGCCATGCTACCACTGCTGTTAACTTCCATCTGTAAAATCTTAAACTTCGATGTCCAACTCTTATCAAGAAGTTTTCATCTTTCTGCCTCTATTATTATTAATCCTATTAGACTTTTCTTCTTATGGTTCATATCCTTGAGTTTTTCTTATGCTTCCAAATATATCAGCTAATCCCTGTTTTTACTTTTCCCTCTATCTGGCCTTGCTCACATGATTCAACACTTTAACCCCCTTTCAGCATCCTTAGCTTTTATATTTCTTTGACCTGTCCACTAAAATTATAGTTATTGATGAATCTGATTATATGCTGGAAAAAATAACAGTGCCATTTGATAGTACTACACATTTATCTCATATAAATTCATCTCTGTTTTAATACTGTTGGATAAGCTATCACATTTTCCTAGTTAGCACCTTCTTATCTTTCTGTTCAGTAGTTATCCCCAACTTTCTACTTTGTACTCCTCAAATTCCCAAAATCACTTCACCTCACTTTCTACTTCTCAGTAAGTGATCTTGGCCATCTATCACTGAAAAGCAATTATTTCTAATTATAAATTTCCACAAACTTGTCCATGTCTTCTATCATTTTTGCCTTTTCCCAGTCCCAGAGGAAGCAGTGGCCCTTTCTATTATCCAAGTCTTTATTTATTCTATATATTTAAGAATATTGTTTGATTTTCTTTTCTCTCTCTTTATTTTTCCCTTCTGGATCTTGATGTAGGGTATTTTTTGTAGAAGAAATGAGGAGCACCTTTCTCCCATATATAAAAGAACTCATAAATCTCATTTGAACATAAATCTATCTCTAGCTCATATTCCATTATCTCTTTTTCCTTTCATAGCCAAAAACCTTCCATCTTTAGCTACTCACCTCTCTTTCACTCCTTAATGCCCTACAATCTGGTTTTTGCTTTTACCTCTCCATTGAAAATTACTTTCGGTAAGGTAACTAATAATTATTTTGTCTTTGCCTTGTTTAGTAGGCTCAGCTTATTTAATTAATCTTCAAGCGGCCTTTAATATGATTAATTTTTTCATCTGTGTAATTTTTTCCTATTCCTTTGTTTTCCATAATGTCATCTCCTTTTTGCATCTTTACCCCTCTTACTATTACTTCAAAATTGCCTTTGCAAGCACTTCTTCTTCTGCCTGTCCTTAAAAATGGTGTTCCTTTGGATTCTGCCTTCAGCCCTCTGTATCTATTATTTCTGGGCAATTTCATTTATACTCAGGTTATAAATTTTTTGAGGACATGGTTTATGTTTTTTCATCTTTTTTTCTGTGGAATACCTGACACATACAGTCATAAAAAATACTGTTGAATAAATGAATGAATTTAGATAATATCATCCAAATGCTGTCAATCATTGAAAAATATCACTTGTAATTCCCCCTTTCAGAGAAAATCCTAGATGTCATGTTGGTGTATTTTTTCAGTCTTTTCTTTGTATAGTACCTGAATTTCTTACTATTTTAATTATTTGAAAACCCATTATCTTTGTATATTTAGGAAGCTTTCAACAAAGTCCAGAAAAAGGAAATTTCTAGAACCACCAAGCAACGAGGATGAAGATGAAGATGTCAAAGCTGAAAGACTAAAGGTCAAAGAACTGATCAGTTGCCAGTGTTGTGAGGAGGTAATTTAGTCTTTATGGTTAAGTCATATCAAATGCAAAGTGGTCAATTCCCATTGTATGGAAATTAATCTGGAAAATATTTTCCTTTGTATATGAATTAAGCTGAAAAAAATGTTTCTTGGAAATAATATTTTTGTCTACGTACTTTTGAATAAGCCACGATTTCAGTCATCAATGGATATTTATTTGCACAGTATCCCCCTTATTAGCAAATAGAGTTCTTATGATGTGGACATGAGGTATGTACAGCCTGTCATTTCGTTATAGGTATTTGTTTTATAACTTTCTTTTTTAAATCCAACTTCTCTTATTAGAAACCATCCATTATGGTCAGCAATTTGCATAAAGAATATGATGACAAGAAAGATTTTCTTCTTTCAAGAAAAGTAAAGAAAGTGGCAACTAAATATATCTCTTTCTGTGTGAAAAAAGGCTGGTATTTAATTATTTTTTTCTTAACTTTTCCAGAAGAGTAATTTCCACTTTTAGTTTGATTCGAATGTAATGGTTTTTTTTCTTTCAATTCCTTTAGGAGAGATTTTGGGATTATTGGGTCCAAATGGTGCAGGCAAAAGCACAATTATTAATATTCTGGTTGGTGATATTGAACCAACTTCAGGTCAGGTATGATTATATAAGAGTGTGGGATATGTTGTATATGATTTACATTTTTAATATCAATTTTTAATGACAAATGGGATTTTGGTATTCAATTTTTATGTTTTTAATATTCTTAGCTTGGTCAAATTATCTTTTTGGCTATCTGTAAAAATAATGTATATGGTGAAATTTCCATACACACATGCACACACACATATATGGTATTTCTGCTTTTATAATTCTTACATGCATGAGTGATTTGTTCTACCAACTTTTTTTTTTTTTTTTTTTGAGACAGAGTCTCGCTCTGTTGCCCGGGTTAGAGTGCCGTGGCGTCAGCCCAGCTCACAGCAATCTCAAACTCCTGGGCTTAAGCAATCCTTCTGCCTAGCCTCCGAGTAGCTGGAACTACAGGCATGCACCACCATGCCCGGCTAATTTTTTGTATATATTTTTAGTTGTCCAGCTAATTTCTTTCTATTTTTAGTAGAGATGGGGTCTCGCTCTTGCTCAGGCTGGTCTCGAACTCCTGACCTCAAGTGATCCTCCCACCTCAGTTTTCCAGAGTGCTAGGATTACAGGTGTGAGCCACCGTGCCTGGCTCACAACTTAATGAAAGACAATTTTATTAACTTCAGGATACATGGGAGCTAGTCTTTATACTGTCATTAATTAGTCTTTGATTATAAGCATGTCACTCACCATTTTGTGGAAACATCACAAAACTGCCCTGGATCCCACTTTGAGCTTCTCTCTCCCTTGCTTACTGCACACCAGCCACACTGACTCATTGCCTTCATAGTATGCCAGGCATACTCTTTTCTTTGAGATTTTGCCCAAGATGATTCCTATGTTTGGTGATACCTTTCCCCTAGAAATTCAAATGACTCACTAATTCACTTAACTCTTCGGCTCAAATACCACCTTCCAATGAGTCCCCTGAGGATTCTAGTTAAACTTCCAGCTTGCCTTCTCACCCAGCTGTGCATTATAATTACTGTTTCTGTACATGTCAGTGCATTCTAAGATATCCATCATCAAAAAGGAGTAAAAAATCTGACCTGATAATAAATACTCTGGCTGTAGGAAAAGGTTTGGATTAATCCACTTGCCACTTCCTTAACATGTAAATTAAACAAAAATAGTAAAAATCGGTTTGTGTTTCTGTAGGTATTTCTAGGAGATTATTCTTCAGAGGCAACTGAAGATGATGATTCCATTAAGTGTATGGGTTACTGTCCTCAGATAAACCCACTGTGGCCAGATATTACATTGCAGGAACATTTTGAAATTTATGGAGCTGTGAAAGGAATGAGTGCGAGTGACTTGAAAGAAGTCGTTAGCCGGTAAAATAATTGTCTTTAGAGTCCATTTTTGGGTGAAAGGTTTACATTTTGTATTTTAAAAATTTCATAACAAGCATTTTTGTATATCATAATTTTTATAGATGGTACCACTTTTTCATATATTCTTGCATCCTGAGCAAGAATCATACCTGTAGACCGATTTCATATATTTTTTACAAAATTATGATAGCTATACAAAGGCAGTTTTTATCTTTCTAATTACAGAAGAATATATCTGTAAATGTCATGAAACTTACTTTGATTTAAAGTGAACCATTTTATCAAGATACTAATTTGTTTAAAATGTAAATTGGAGATTTTTGTTCTTATCTGATTATAATAAGCTTCAACTGAGTAACTGTGCTAGAAAAAACAATGTCAGTGATCACACACAATTTATATTTGTATTTATGTGTATCATGGTATACTCATTTTGTATTGTCCATTTTGCAGAATAACAAATGCACTTGATTTAAAAGAATATCTTCAGAAAACTGTAAAGAAACTACCTGCAGGAATCAAGCGAAAGGTACTTTCATTAAACAAATACATCTATATTTCATTGATAGCTTAGTGCCTGGTATTGTCTTGATAGAAGTCTTCATAATGAAGCCTTATTAATCCCTCTTTCCTCCTTTTCTTTATATCTAGTTGTGTTTTGCTCTAAGTATGCTGGGGAATCCTCAGATTACTCTACTAGATGAACCATCTACAGGTATGGATCCTAAAGCCAAACAGCACATGTGGTAAGTATGACACTTGTGACACATTACATTATATCATACTTTAGAAGAAAGGAATAGTTTCTTTTATTATAATCATTTTATAATAATTATATATACAGCCTGATTTAAAATCCTATACAAAGGATAAAAGAGTAATTAAAAATTAAATATTTAGATTTCTAGAGATTTTCTTTTAAAACTTTACCATATTTTTTGTGAAGTGTTCATAATAATTTATATATTCCAGAACAGAAATAAGGATATCGGTAATTATTACAATAAAGAGTTATGCTGTCCAAATAGTTTTTAAAAGTTTTTTTCCTAGTCATTTAACATATAAATTATTTCTCATTATAATGTCTTGAATTTATGTTAGAAGTGTTTCTGGTACAGTCATGGGTCGCCCAGTTGACAAGGATATGTTCTGAGAAATGCATCAGTGGATTTCGTTGTTGAGCAAACATCAGAGAGTATACTTAAAAAAACCTAGATGGTCTAGCCTAGTACATACCTAGGCTATATGGTATAGCCTATTGCTCCTTGGCTATGAACCTGTACAACATGTTACTATACTGAATACTGTAGACAGTTGTATTACAATGGTAAGTAATTGTATATTTAAACATAGAAAAGGTACAGTAAAAATACAGTGTTATAATCTTTTGGGACCACCATTGTATTTGTAGTCCATTGTTAGCTGAAATGTCATTATGATGCATGACTATAATTTCAAGTACTAATTAGCTGAACAATTCTTTGAGCCTTGATTTCTATGTCTATAAAGTATAAGGTTTGGTTTGGAGGCATGTCAAAATTTCCTTTTCATTCCATGGCTATTTTTGTTATAACATGAGAAGATATCAATTTTTGTAATTCATTGTTTGTCATAATTTTTACCTGTATAAACATTTGAAATCATGGAATTTCTTTCCATTTGGCAAGCTTTCAAAACGAAGGGAAAATAAATTAGAATAGAAAATCATAGTTGGACAGGATATAATAACCACAGCAATTGGTATTTAGTAAGTTTTAATTAACCAAATTAACCAAATAGTTGGATTTTAAAAAACCCAATATTTTCATTAACAAACATGTTTTCCTGCTCCTCTCTTTTTATTTTATTTATGTTCTATAGGAGAGCAATTCGAACTGCATTTAAAAATAAAAAGCGGGCTGCTATTCTAACCACTCATTATATGGAGGAGGCAGAGGCTGTCTGTGACCGAGTGGCTATCATGGTGTCTGGACAATTAAGGTAAATGTCTAAACAACATGCCATTTAGGGAAGGAGATTTCAAATGTCATCATTTCAAAAACTTATTTATAGTACTATGTATTAATTTAAATGTTAAAATTTTTTTTTTGAGTTTTTGAATCAGTTAGCTTTCTATAGAATTACTTGAAAATATGTCAAGTTTTTCTAAAATGTGCCTGGCTACTTTGAATTTGGAATTGACTTAATATTTCAGTAACTTGGAATATCATTTTTAGGTATGATACTTATTATTTTAAAACATTGTTAGGCATTAGATATTGGATTATAACACAAAGTCTAAAATAAATATATGGGTTAATACTTAAAGAAATGATTAAATAAATAAATGTGGGAGAAGAAGCAAATCTTCTTTACAGAACAATTCCAAATAATATATATAGATATTACCCGCTCCAGGAGGGGAAGCTTAATCTCCCACCACCCAAGTTTGGGCTGGACTTAGCTAATCTCTTCTAAAGAATAGAGTACAGAAAGGAAAATAATAACGTTATAGTTGAGAAACCTGACAAATACTATTAATACTGTAAGCAATGTTGTATAGATATCATGTACTGCCTGATATGATGTGATGAGAAGGGTATTTCAGCTGTTTGGTATTCTTTCCAAAATCTATTACCCAAGACTAATGAGAAAAACATCAGACTAACCCAAATCGAGGGACATTGTACCAAAACGTCTGACCAGTACCTCTCAAAACCATCAAAATCACAAAAAAGAAGGAAAGAGTAAGAAACTATTACCTACCATTGGAGACCAAGGCATGACAACTAAGAGCAATGTGGTATAGATCCTGGAACAGAAAATGGACACCAGTGGAAAACTGGTGAAATCCAAATAAAGTCTGGAGTTTTTTCTTTTTTTTGAGATAGAGTGTCACTCTGTTGCACAGGCTAGAGTGCTGTAGCGTCAACCTAGTTCATAGCAACCTCAAACTTCTGGGCTCAAGCGATCATCCTGCCTCAGCCTTCCAAGTAGGTGGGATTTCAGGCACGCACCACCATGCCCAGCTAATTTTTTGTTTCCATTTTTAGTAGAAACAGGGTCTCACTCTTGGTCAGGCTGGTCTCGAACTCCTGATCTCAAGTGATCCTCCCGCTTTGGCCTCCCAGAATGCTAGGATTACAGGCATGAGCCATCGCACCCTGCCAGTTTCTCACTTTTGACAATTGTATCATGGTAATAGAAGATGAGAATATTAGGAAAACTGAAACTGAATGAGGAGTGTGTGGGCATACTGTGTTATCTTTGCAACCTCTCTGTAAATGTAAAAGTGTATTTTTAGAAAATGGTAGAGATTTAAGTGAGAAATTATTCTTTGCAACTATCAAGTCATTTTATATCTGAGCTTTCTTTTAAAAAATACTTCAGATGCATTGGGACAGTGCAGCATCTAAAGAGTAAATTTGGAAAAGGCTACTTTTTGGAAATTAAATTAAAGGACTGGATAGAAAACCTAGAAGTAGACCGCCTTCAAAGAGAAATTCAGTATATTTTCCCAAATGCGAGCCGCCAGGAAAGGTAAACTCTTTTAAAATGTATTTGTATTTCTTAATAGAGCAATAATCATAAAAGGTTATTATATTAAAGATTAAAAGAAAAATTATTTTTTCATTCATAAGTTATATACGTATATATCTTAAATTAAAATATCCATATTATCACCAATACTGGACTAATGAAGTCTGATGAGTGGAGTTTTATATCTGCCTTAGTGTTTGATCTTTCAGTATTCAGTAGTATTAAAACTTTTTAAAGTTCTTATTCAGTAATAATGATAGTTATTTCATTGTGCATGGAAATATTTTATCATTTCAAACAATTTTTATTCAAATATCAAAACAAATTGTTAATTTTGAACTTTGGCTTTAGAATACAGTAATTTTTTTGAGTGTTTCTGTATTTTATCTTATCTTTTTTTTCAGTTTTTCTTCTGTTTTGGCCTATAAAATTCCTAAAGAAGATGTTCAGTCCCTTTCACAATCGTTTTCTAAGCTGGAAGAAGGTAAGTGTTTGAAAAACATTATATGGTAGAGCTCTTGGTTATCAAATAATTTTATTAAAAAGTTTAAAACTGAGGGCTCAGTTTATCATATAAACTATGGTAAATAAGGTATTGGTCTAAGGTAAAGATAAATACTAATGCTGTAGGGATTTGGTAGATCAGCTGTATTATAGTGTAAACTTTTACAGTTTGTAGTGGGCATTGACACAGTTTATCTCATTGCATCTGTGAGAAAAATCAGTTTAATTATCTCTCCGCAGTTCAGTCCAGCAGCAGGAGCACTGAGTTTCTTGAATCCTTATTTCATTCTGGACTATAGAAGTAGCAATGCTGTTAAGACTCAGTGGCAGCAGGACAGAGAATTGTTAGTGCAGGAGGGTGGACATTTCCCAAAGTTTTAAGGAAGCTTATTGAATCTTGACATTTTAAAAATAAGTGATAGGTAGGATAAATATATATGCTATGACAGTAGAGAAAGGTAAACCCCTGAATGGGCCAAATGTTCATATACAGGTTATTTTATGGCATTTATAAACTGTGAAACAACCTGTATTTATGTATAAGGTTTATTATTATTAATAATACTTTTCAAAATAACTATAGGATTTTTATGATCATTCTTTATGTGAATATTGAATATAGAAAGATTTCTTCATACTCCACATAGCCTCATCACAGCTATGGATTAATGTTTTGTTATGGGGTTTTTTGGGCTAAGAGCACGAATTATTTTTGTGCCTGCCATATATGTGTTCACATAGTCAAGTAAAGTTTCTACTTTCCTCGTGATTTCTTTATAATTAAAGAGAACACCTGAAGTACTTAGGGAGAATTAAATTAAAGAAATGAGATTTGTATTAGATTAGATTGCAAAAGAATCTGAAATACCTGTAGAAAAGTTTCTGGAGATATGACCAATATCTAGAATCTAGTTCAAGAAGCAAAAATAGGCTATATTGAAGTTTGAGGATGGGAGATAGAGAGCAGGGATCAAAAGAAAACACGAAAGAAAAGAATAACAAGGAAAAAAGAGGAAAGGAAGGAGGAGATAATGAGAAAAAGTAAAATAAGACAAGTAACATTAAACAGTGCTTAGGGCTGTCAGAAGAACTGTGGGTGTGGGGAAGAGAAAGGAAGTAAGATGGGGAAAATAACATGTTTTGGCAGCTTCAAATGAGTGAATTACAGAGATTTTTTAAAAACAGATTGTTAGCCACCTTAGTAGTTATTATCATTTTATTTAAAAAAAAATATCGATACATAAAATACTGTTTTTATATTTTAATAGCTAAACATACTTTTGCCATTGAAGAATATAGCTTTTCTCAAGCAACATTGGAACAGGTACTATAAAGTTAAATTTTTAAAAATTATTTTATAGAAGAAAGTATCTAATTTCAGTTGTTTAATTTTATATTGGAGAGTGGGAGAGGTTGTGAACCAGAGACAAATTGTTATAGAATAATCTTACATTTTGTAAAATTTTAAACAACTTTAGGTTCATTTGTTAATTTTGTTTTTATACTTTTATTTTTAAAATTAATATTTTCATTGGCAAATCATTTGTATACATTTATAGGGTACAATGTGATGTTTTGATACATGTTTATAATACAGAATGATTAAGTCAAGCTAATTGCCATTTGCGTATTTTGAATAGCTCAGTTTTTTCAGTTTGGTAAAGAAAGTGTGTCATATAGTGGTATTTCATATTAGAATATCTGAAATTACATTGTTTAAATATTTATAAGTCATTATTTAAAAACATAATCTATTAATTTTCTAAAATAGAATCTATCTTTGCATATAATTAATGGATATTATTTGAATAATATTATTATCAATAAATCTTTTAATACTTGTTAATGTAGGTAAGGTATAGTTTATACCATTTCTGATTTAGTTAAAAGTTCTTTGAGGTAACTGAGATACAAAATACCATATTATTTATTCCCTTTTGTCTAGGTTTTTGTAGAACTCACTAAAGAACAGGAGGAAGAAGATAATACTTGTGGAACTTTAAACAGCACACTTTGGTGGGAAAGAACACAAGAAGACAGAGTAGTATTTTGAATTTGTGTTGCTCGGTTTTGCCTATTGAACTCATTTCTTCTTTTATTTTACACTTTTATTTTACACTTTGGTTTAAAAGCAAAGTGGTAACTGGAGAACCATGAAAGCACTTGGGATTTTTTTTTAAGCTTCTTAATTGAAATGCTGTGGTTGTTTTGCTTTTCTTTAAATAAAATTTATGTATTATTAAGGGGCCCCGAATGTTTGTATTTGAAATATACTGAACTGTAGTCTGTATGTCATCTTTACCTTTCAAAAACACTGCCTCTGAATTTATGATTTAAAGGAATAGTAACAGAATAATTTTATTTTGAATAGTTATCTTTATTATTAAAAGTTTATACCATCTTGTTATATAAGTAATGTCCCAATTTAAATAACAAACTAATACAAAACTAGTACATAGAAAAGATACATAAAGCAATGTGAAAGTTTCTTCTCCTTTTCTGTTTCTAGAAGAAACTTTGAATGGAAGTTGTCATCCTTAAAATCTAAAGTGTCAACACTAGAAAATCTCAATGTGGAGGTTTGAGAGCAGTGACATCTAGGTGGCAATCACCAATCATAAATGAAATGACACCTTGTTCTGTTAGTTGACCTTAGATGTAGATAAATTAGGTACTTGAAGTTATATTTCTTTCACTTAGAGTAAAATTCAGGGGTATTTTAATTATTATAATTAAAGGAAGACTGTATATAGAATCTTATTTAATAGTCTAATTCTTTGACTCTTTGTGGCTAGAATGACAGAAATCTCTGGAGGCAGAAGAATTAAGATATACCTTCTCCCCTACCACTCGTGGAAGATAATAAGTTTTTTGTCATCTTCCTTGCAAAGGACACATTTAATTTTATTCTTGAATAAAATAATTTGTTGAGTAATTATTTTTATTGGTAAACTTTATTATTTCAATATCTTTTTCCTCTATGGGGTTTTAAGTTGATCAGTGTATAGATTTATTTAGTAACTCACCTTATACTCACTTTGGAACATGGTGGGATATAAATAAACTCTTTCAGGGGTTAAATTAAGAATTAAAAGTGGAATGTACATAATTCGGTTTAATAAGAACCAGAATTTCACTGTGACAAGAGTTGAAAGTATGTTTAATATAAATCTTAGAAATAATTCCTTGTAGAACCATGTGTGGACTATAGGTATAATATAGTAAAAGTAATACTAGTTGACATTATATTTCAACCAAATGAGTAAAAGTATTAGCTTTGCAAAACAAAAATATTGGGAATGTGATTATTGCATTACAGAGACTTAAAAACAACAGCAACTGCAAAAAGATTTGGTACAGAGTTACTTTAAATAACCAAACCCTTTTAATGAAGTTATGAATTCTTCAATGTAGCCAAAACATAATGAACTTTTAGCTCTGTTGTGATTTTAGACTCTAGCAGCTGATTTAGAACAGTGTTCCTTTCTCAGTATAAGGTATATGACTGATATTTTCCCCTACTGCTCTGGCAATTACTATACACTGTTCTAAAGGTAACTACTTAACCAGCTAAGAGGTCTTCTAAATAATTTAAATGAGCCATCTTACAAGTCCCTGCTTAGATTTTATAACCAACAGCAAAGTTATTTCTCCTTATAAGATTTAGTTGTCAGTAGCTTGCTTCATGATACCAAATTATAATTTCAGGTTCTTTACCTGAGAATCTGACTTTTACACCTTATACATTTAATGCATCATAAATATAATAAAGACACGTTTGAAAGAAAATATTTACCTTTGTAGATAGATTAATAAATAGCACATTTTATTTGCTAAATAAGTCATTGCTATATGGTGCCGTAAATTTAACAAGATATCTTTAGTATCTGATATTCATAGACGTGGCTAGAAACTACTCTTTTGGGATGTGTTTTTGTAACTATGTGTAACCTCGAACACTTAAACTCAATATAAGCAACAAAACTGTATCTGTAGTTTACTACAACAGTCACTAAAAAAGATTGTTTTTTTGGAACCCGACCATCCTAAGAAAGATGTATTATCTTAAAATAGAACATGACTAACATAGAAAATTACCTGCTTTTGCATGTAGATTTGGTCATTTTCACTTTACATTTATGAATGTCTAATTAACGCAAAGTAAACTTTTTTCCTGCAAAGTTAAAGTTGAGATTATGCTGACTGGCCATAATCATGTTCTTATCCATTGTGTTCATTTGGTTACTTTACTGTTATTGTATATGAACACATGACCTTGTAAACATTTTTTAAAATGCATTCAAATTAATTTTTTAAATTTTATACTCAAAGTGAATATATTTTGGTCATGAATTAAATTATTCATAGAAATGTTCTGTTCCTTTTTTCACAGCAACAAAATCTTTCTGACTCAGGAGAGATATAATTTAACTTATACTTAAGAAAGCAAGGGTAAGTGAGCTGGGAAGCAAAGGAGACAGAAAGTCAAATATGAAGATATTTTACAGTGTACAGTTCATATTTTTGAACATATATCACTTTATTTTAAACTGTCTTAAATTACTAATGTCAAAACTTTGAATAAATGCGTATATTCGATAAAAGTTGGCTCAACAGCATTGCCTATCTTATATTTTCATCTGTGATCAAATTTTATTAATAAAAGTAGAGTAAAGGCTGGGCTTTACTGAATGACTACATAGTCACTGATTAATAAGGCAAACTTAGCAGTTAGAAATCAATCAGTTGGTTAACAATAAAAAAGCATGATGATGACTATACATTTTACTTTGTTAGCTCTTAACTTTTTTTTCTAGTATATTCATAGTATGAGGCTGTGGCTTTTCTTTAAAAGCATTTTTTCTTTTAAATTGGCACAGATTATCTTGTCAGTATTTTGGTTTTAATCATTAAAGCACTTTTAGAGTAATTTAATTCTACAAACATTTTAGTGACTATGTTTCCAGGAACGGGTTCTTTGGATAGAAGGATGACTATCCATTTCGACCCTCTAAGAGTTTGCCGTCTCATAGAAGGAAGATGGATACTTACTTATATAGCTAACTACAATATGACAGATGCTTTCCTAGTAATACCTATAGTGTTTCATAGGAACACAAATAATTCTACTTAGGGTAAGTGTTATCATGTTTTTTATTGTTGTTCTGTTTGTCACTCACCATTTAATTCCGATTATGCTCTGAATTTG
This sequence comes from Avahi laniger, assembly GCA_963575035.1. NCBI lineage: Eukaryota > Metazoa > Chordata > Mammalia > Primates > Indriidae > Avahi > Avahi laniger. The sequence continues at coordinate 9,133 of CAUYSK010061631.1, read as the reverse complement.
TTAAAATATCATACTGTATTTTCATGTAATGTATAAATAGTCATTAATTTTTTAAAAATAGAATGCCTATCCTTAATGTGTTTTTAATATTGGTAACTTTGAATTTTTCATTTTCTTTCTTGATATAGCATATTAGATAAAATGAAAGAATTTATTCTCAGGTGAATAATTTTTATGTCAGCTATTCTTATACAGTAAAAGTTTACATATTTTTATTTATAATGTGTTATATGTAAGCAGTTCTCAATGCTGCCCTTTAAGAAAAATAAATATTATATTAGTAATAAGCTATGAGTTGAAAATTTAAGACACATCTTTCATTTTGTATATTGAAATGTATTATTTGTTATTTAATATTGATAATTGAATAATGATTGGCTCACATTAAAAACTAAGTAAAAATTTGGCAATAAAATTACTAGTAATTATTTTTTTAAGTATCTGAGGGCAGTCTTCAAGTGCAGAAGGAACTTTGATAGTTACTTTGTATTTTAATTCGTATTCAAATTTTAAACTTAAATTAGGTATATTTATAGATCTTTTTTATCTCAAATGTATTTTGTGTAAATATAAAGTGGTCACTTTCACTTACACTTTATTACATATAACAGATTAAATTATTCCCAGATATTTAACACTGTTTACATATTTTTCAATTTCCTTAGACTTTTTTTAACAAATTTGGTTCAAACACTTAGGCAATATTTTAAATTTAATGAACGAAGTGCCTAAACAACTCTTGCAAATCAAATAAATTAATTTCCTTTTTAAATTAAGAAAATCAAGTTCTCAAGAATTTCAATCATCTTAAAAATAAACAGCATACACAAAACTACCTGATTATAAGGCATGCTACCTCACTTGCATAAATGCAGTCATACGCTGCATAACAATGTGTTGGTTATCGATGGCCACATATGCAATGGTGGTCCTGTTAGATTATTTTAATAATATCATATTTTTACTGTATTATGTGTAGGTACACAAATACCATTGTGTTACAGATGCCTGTAGTATTCAGTATAGTAAAATGCTATACATGTTTGTAGCCTAGGAGCAACAGACTACACCATATAGCATAGACATATAGTGGGCTACACCGTCTACCATCTGTCTAGGTTTGTGTAAATGTACTCTATGATGTTCAGACAATAATACAAAATCCCCTAATGATGCACTTCTCAGAATGTATCCATGTTGTTGAGCAACACATGTACAAGATTCTTGCATAAATACAGTATCAATATAGTAATTATTTTCACCATGTCTAAATATATACCTTCCCACTATTACACGTTTGTTCATAAGAGGGTTGTCTCAGACTACCAAAGTTTACCTCTTTGTAACTTGAGACCAAGAGATGGGTGCCAATTAAGTTTCAGATTTTTGCAACCTAGTATTTTCCCTGAAAACAAGATACCAGGTAAGTCTTATTGTTATGTTTCATCTAAACTTATGCTAATAGAACATTCCAAGTTCTGTGTTATGACTAAAATGTAACCTTAATTAATTAAAATGAATCCCTCACCTGGGTTGCAATTTTACTTCCCTTTCTGTTTCTTAATTCTTATAAATGTCATTAATCACAATATTACAGTCATTTTACTGACAGAATGATACTATTATTGTTTTAGATCACCTTATCTAATTGTTATTCATTAATATATCTTTATCACATAATTGTGGGAAAAGGTATTGAGCTCTAGTTCTCTTGTTGATGTATTGACTAGTAATTTCTTTGGCCAAATTATACTATTGATAATATTATGTAATTATTATACAGTTGATATTTGTTTTCTGTTCACTGCATTCAAATACACATCAATATATGTGAAATCAAATTTGTGATTGAGATCAAAATTATTCTTGGTTAAGCTTTAAAAGTTGGTAAGAAACTAAATTCTAGTGTCATATCTGTAAATTTTTAAAGATATTTATTTTAATTCTTTAATAAATAGGTAATACATGCAACATAGTGCAAAATTTACAAGTAGTCAAGAGTAAAAAGTAAGTCATTTGCTCTTCTGCTCTCCAGGAGAATAACTTTTCCTCCAAAACCAAAAATGGAAGGTCTTTAGATGTATGTAGATACAGCCTTTATTTGACTAAAGAAATAGAACCAAAAAGGATGCCTGTAAGCACCGAGTATGTAGGCTTTAGAATTTACCTTTACCAAATCAACGCACTAGATAGTCTTTTAGACATGGTAGATGACTAAATTTAAAGCAACAAAGAATGTAGTGAGGGGCATACTCACATCACTCCAAAGTTAGTGGTGGCTGTCCTGTGAGCTGATGATAAGTAATGCCGTTATAGCACTGGGCTTATGGAAAGCAATGGATATGATAAAATCCTGAATAATAGAGGTTACGTAGCAGAGCATAATGACCAGAAACCAGGTGGACATAATTATTGTAATGAACAGAACTACAGAACTCTTGGCACATAACAGCTCTGTCCAAATCCCTGCACTGAGAGACTTGACCCAACTTTAGCATGACTTCTAGCAGCATAAGGTCATGTCACTAGGATGACCACCGCACCCCCTCCCCACCCCATTAAAAAGCCCTGTCTTAGAAAGCTCAATGCTATTGGAAAAATTCACTATTCTAACCAACACCTAATAGGCCCCTGACCTCCCTTTCTTAGAGCATTTACTAAAAAGGGCTTATAATTATAAGTGTGTGTCTCTTGTAACTAAAACCTCTCTCAAGACCCCGAGGGCCATTCCTTTTAAATGTAGTCATCAAGAAGAGTAAGGTCTCTGTCTCCCAGTCTCTGTGGGAGGATGGAGTCCTCACTTTGATAGTTGTCAGTTAACACAGCTGACCTAATCGCATTTACACTGACCAACACTTTGTACTTTTTTACTTCTCTGTCTCAACTGAGCCCCAGTAATCCCCCTTCCGTCTTTCTCCCTTTAAAACATCCAAATCACCTCTGCAAAAATCAGAAGGGAGCTCACTCTTTTCCCTAATATTAGTGGTTACCAAATAAAATTTGTTTTCACTGCCTTAATATCAGACCATGTTCATTTCTGACAACAGCTAGGACGGTGACCCACAGTTATAGAGATACTTAATAGATCACTGCATCTCCAGGGGCCATGTGAGTGGGGCATCAAGAGGGGTAGTATTCAATCTTTATAGTGAAATCAGTGATGGACGATCAGGAGGGCGAGGGCAATTGCCTCAACAAAAAGATCATGATCCATGTCCAGTTTTTAGATTCGAGGCAAGTTTTTGTACCTATAACCCATTGAAAGTTGGGTCCTAGTAGGAACCCTGCAATATCATGACAAGTATATATGGTACCTATTTGCCCAGATCTCCTCCAAAGGAATAATTTTTTTTTTTTTCTTTCTTAAGAGACAGGGTCTCACTTTGTTGCCCAGGCTGAAATGCAGTGACACAGTCATAGCTCACTGCAGCCTCAAACTCCTGGACTCAAGTGAGCTCAGCTTCCTGAATACTGGGACTACAGATGCACACCACCATGCCTCACTAATTTTTTTTTCATTTTTCAGAAACGGTCTTGCTATGTTGCCCAATCTCGTCTTGAACAGGAATCTATAAGCTTTAACTCAGATAACTGTACCCTGGAGAAGGGGGAATGCCCGAACATTTCAAGGTCTATTTGACACAGAGACCCGAAGCATCATCATGGTTTCTCTATCAGAGTGGGGGCCATTTGAGATCCAGGTAATAATTAAAATCCTAGCCTCAGTCTAGTTCATAGTGAGTCCATTAGTCTCTAGACTCCTCTGGTGTTCATGTCTCTAGTCTGTGAATTTGTAATTGGAATAGATAGATATACATGGGAGTTGGCACAACCCCCACATTGTTTTTCCTTGGCCTATGGAGTAATAACTATCATAGTGGATATATTAGTTTTCTAGGGCTACTGTAACAAAGTACCACAAATTGAGTGGCTTAAAACAACAGAAATTTGTTCTCTTCCAGTTGTGGAGGTCAAAAGTTCAAATTCAAGGTGCTGTCTGGGTTGGTTCCCTTGTGGGGACTCAGAGGGAGAATCCTTTCCATGCCTCTTTCTTAGCTTCTGGCAATTGCTGGAAATCCTTGATGTACCTTAGCTTGTAGCTGCTTAACTCCAGTCTGTCACATGGTCATCTTCTCTGTCAATTTGTCATGTTGTGTCTTCTCTTCTAAAGTGGCCAGTCATTTTGGATTTACGGCCCACTCTACTTCAGTACGACTTCATCTTATTGCATCTGCAAGACCCTATTTCCAAATAAGGTCACATTCTGAGGTTCCAGGAAGGACATGAATTTTGAGAAGACTATTCCAACCCAGGATAGTGGGAAACCTGCCCTCTTCTCAGCTAGGATAGAAAATAAAACAGTTTATTTTGGGAGAGGGGATGAGGAGGGAAACGAAAAAATTAATGTTACTATTAAAGACCTAAAGATGCAAGTGAGGGGTGGTCTTTATCATATTTCCAATTTAATACACTAATCTTGCTCTTGCAAAAATCAGAGAGATTCTGGAGGAAGACATTAATTTAGTGCAAGCTCAACCAAATAGTTTCTAGTTGAGCAGCTTAACCAGATGTGCTACCTTTGCAAGAGCAGATTAAGAACAGTTTATGTCACATGGTATTCAACCGCTGATTTGGCAAGTGACTTCTTTTCCATTCCAATCAAAAACGTTGTGCATTAATCTGGAATGGACAAAAGTATACATTTCAATCTTGCCCTAAGGTTAGATTTAGGTTTTCCTACGCTTTGTCAATATATTCCAAAGAGACTTGGATCAGCTGGATATTTTACAGTATGACACTGGTCCACTCTGTTGATGACTTCATGGATTAGATGAGCAAGAAGTGACTAGTGCATAGGAGGCATTGGTAAAACATGGTGCTACAGAAGGAGTATATCGAAATCTAATGCAAATAATATTCTACTGGGGAATAATTATCTTTTACCATGTCCTCTTTACTGTTCAAAATATACTAGATTTCTCCTTAGGAAATCTATTTTGCACCAAAATGATTTATGATTATTTAATGCGGGGTATCTGAACCTAGGCACTATTGACATTTTGAATTGAATGCTTTTTTGTTGTGAGGGGATGTCCTGTGCATTGTAGGATATTTGAAGCATCCTTAGCCTCTTTCCAGTAGATGCCAATAACTCCCCACCCCAACCTAGTAACAACAAAACATGTCTCCAGACTTTGCCAAATATCTCTAGGGGGGAGACAAAATTACCCCCATTTGAAAATACCAAATTAATGCATAGATTTAGGTTGAAAATAGATTCAGTTCATTTACCCAAAGATGTCAGTGGCAAAGTTATCTTTAACACTTTCTATAGTGTTTCCATACACAGGTAATGTTTCATGCTCTGTGCTCAAAGGGAGTTAAGTTCTTGACTCTGGTTCACTCAGATTCAGGTAGTAGAGAGAACTTTTCAAATTTGATTTATAATAAATACATCCTATCAGAGTTTAATAGATTCCATCTGCAAACTTATTGTAAAGGTCTGTGTGTATATATTCAAATGCTTCTCTTCTTTCAGGGCCATTTTGAATTCATCTTAGGTTATCTTTTGAATATTTTATGATCCATCTTCTTCTTGTAAAGTTACTTATCTGCGATTCTTAAGTCATTTCTTAATGAGATTCCTAGTTTGGGACTAGTCACTTTTTGGAGGAGGATGCCAATCACTATTTACAAGCCTACATTATGAATATTAGAAGTAGGTGTCCCAGATAAACATAAAGTATCCATAAACAGCAGGGAAGATCCACAAGTCTGTGTCACTTTATTTACATTTTGAAATTCAAAGAATCTTTTAAAAAAATTCTACTGGTACCATTTGACTTATGGCTATTAAAATCATTATGTATATAGTTATTGGAAGATGCAAAACCAGGATCTTATCTTGGCCCTCATAGACATTTCCATGCAGCTGAGGACACAAAACCTATACAGCAGACAACTGAGAAAAAAATCGAGAATTGTATAGAAAGCCACTGGAAGTTTCTTGATCTTTTGGTCTAGTGGGTCAAAAAATTCATAACAACTTCCAACTTAAATTTAAAGCTCTAACTATACCAGGAGACAATGAATTTCACAGTGGAAATATGACAATGACAAGGTTTTTTATTCAAAAGTATTTAAAAGTATTTTAGCTCTAACTTCGTAATTAAGGTAATTTTTTTTTAGAATCTCAGTAACCATGAGACACACACTTTCTAATCCTACCAGGTGGAAGCTGCAGAATGCAGGCTGCAGGTGCCCACTACGTTGAGTAGAGGTGGGCGAAACCCCTTGACCACCAGATGGCAGCAAAGGGTTGTGCTGAAGGGTCACCTTCCTAATTCCAGAAAGGGGTGGAGTAAGGCTGCTTGAGCAGTGGCAGAGGCCAGCAAGGCAATCTAAGAAGCCAGAGCCAAGCTCTACTGAGCCAAAGTCACTCAAGTGCTATTTCATTTGGAAAATAATGAGGATACAACAAGGTGCAGGAGGTCAAATCAAACAATAAGGGGTATGAGCTAGAAGACAGGCTCAGCCATTCGCCAAACTAAAGAAGGCAGAAAAGCCAGAGGTTAGAAAGGACAGAAATAATGTGGTGGGCAAAAGTGTGCAGCTGGACTCTAAATTGCCAGTTTTAAATCCCTCCTCTGGTCCCTTTGAGGAGCCACAAAATTTGAAACTTCTTAGACACTCTCTAAATGACAGTCAGAAAATCCTGTTGTCTCTTATTCTGAAAGTAAATTTTATTGGTAACTGGGATAACTGGGAGGAGGATAAGCAGAGATTGTGAAAGGAAACGTCTAGAAAAGGTATTGTTGGGATATCATCTTTGTTAAGAAAGGCATAACCACAGACTCAAATCTGATTTTTTACATCTCTCACTTCTTTTGCTTCAAATAGTAAAACCAGTGATACTCACATGCGTGAGAAAATTTAGTTTATTATTTTCCCTCACAAATTATTACTTAAGAACTTCATTGATAATATCCATTAGAAGAAAGCATCAAGATGAGTAAAAATCAATAATGTCATTTTATTGGAATATTTTAAAAGTAAAACAATTCTCACTGTTAGAAGAGACTTTATATATAAGAACTATATATAAATAGTAATTGCTAATATTAATTGAAGGTTTACTTTGTGCAGGACATTATTCTTTTGCTGTCTGCACTTTTTACAGACTAGTGATTCACTGATCAGCAGCATCAAAATCAGCTGGCGAGAATAATGTTAGCAAGATGATGGAATAAGAGTAAACCCACTCATATTCTCCACAGTGAGGATTATGCACCATCTACAGACAACAGTCTCTCTGCAGGAGGCTTGGGATTCAGGTATAATCCTGTAAATCACCAGTAGAACCCAAGACCTAGGGTCGTTTTAAGAGTGCAGACCAGCACCAAGTGACTTATCTGTCAATCGTGTTCCCGGCCCATGATTTTGGACTTCTAGCCTCTGGAACTGTGAGAGGGTAAATTTCTGTTGTTTTAAGGTACCCAGTTTGTGGCACTTTGTTATAGCAGCCCTAGGAAACTAATACAATGGGGATTTGGGCAGTGAATGTGAAAAGGTGATCTAGTTTATAAGATAAGGCAGCTTAAGAAAAGTGACAGTGACAAATATTTTCCCATATGTAATTGCTAGACATGTGTGAAAAAAGGTGGGAGGAGAGAAGAGATCATATTAGAAGTTAATAGATTAAAGAAGGATAACCAAGAGAGCCACATATTAGATTAGAGTAATAGAATTTGATTGAAGGATTGGGCAGTGGCATTGAGTTTAGAAAGGATTGGGTCAGTTTCCTCTGGGAAATTAGGATAGAGACATATGGAGGAAAGCTTCTGCCAAATGGTCTCTCATTCTACATTAATACAGTACATTTATCTGCTGAAAGCAAAAGTACAGAAGTAGAGTCAAGGACTCAAGGAGAGTAAAGAAGAGCGTGAGGACAGGAAGGGCTGGGTTGACATTACATAAAATGGATGTTCATAAGTCCAAATCTAGAGAATTTTAACACTCTGATCCTGTAGCAGAACTGCAAAATTATCAATGTACATGGGCTTAGAATGGAAAAGGTCCAAATTCTATTATAAATGTGGAACAGAGAGCTGAGGATTTTATGCAGCGTGTCCAAGATATGCAGACAATGAGTAACAGGTTTGCAACGTAGATGTCGGGCTCCTAACTGTACCATATTGGAGATTGAAAACACTAAAATTATTGTCTTAGTCCATTTTTCACTGCTATAACAGAATACTAGAGACGGGGTAATTTATAAAGAAAAAAAATATTTTTTACAGTTTTGAAGACTGAGAACTCCAAGAGCATGGCACTGGCATCTGGAGGCGCATTCCATGGCAGAAGTGCAAAAGACAGAAGCAAGCACACAAGAAAGAGAAAATTGAGCCCAACTCATACTTTTATCAAGAGCCTAACCCCAAGATAACAGCATTATTCCATTCATGAGGGTGAACCTCTCATGACCTAATCACGTCTTAAAAGCCACACTTCTCAATACCATTACATTGGCAATTAAATTTTAACATGAGTTTTAGAAGAGATATTCACACCACAGAAATTATGGAAATAAAAATATAGCCTTTAAATGTAGTTATAAAGAGCAATGTATATTTGTTTTATAGTATAATTTTAGTTGTTTTATCCACCCATTGAAATAAATATTAACACTGATGTCTGGGATTGGAACCAGACTAAAGATGTGGAATTTTCCACCTCATGGACTTTTACTTCTGGTAATGATTTTGGCAAAAGAGGAAGAGAAATACCACTAACAACAAAGGAAAGAATATAATTAAAGTCAAGGAACTATTCATTTCCATATTGCTAATGAAAATGGTAATCATTTGAATAGTCTCAGAGTCCTTTGCCCTTTTTCTGTCCTTCACTTTTATGAATGGTTACTAACTTCTACATGCATACTAAGAAATGTATTAATTAGCTTTGCAAATGTATAAAAACTACTTTCAGCATCATGTATCTTGGATTCTGTACACTTATTCTATAAGCTGTGTGAAGATTGGATAATGAAAGCATTCTTCCATCCATCATTTAATGCAATGTGAATTGAGCGCCTATTTTGTGCCAAGTCTGAGATGAACTTATGTTGGTTTCA
>CAUYSK010061629.1:0-19813 GCA_963575035.1 Avahi laniger | reverse complement strand
GCCCCGCACACACACACCCCCGGGCAAAACTTTTAAAATAGTTCAAAAAAAAAAAAAAAAAAAAAAAAAAAAAAAAAAATTTTTTCTTTATTTTAATGTAAACGATTTTTTTTTTTTTTTTTTTTTTTGGCCAGTGTCACCTCCCCTCTATATCTTCATCCTTTTTGTCACAACCACTTTTTCTCATTTATGTTGAGACATTTAAAAACTGTTAAAGCAGAAAAAATGAAATCTAATAAGAAGTCACATTCCCTTTTAGAAGACTCTTTTTGGTGTATATTTATTAGTTCCTTTTGCCTTTCTTTCCTCTTTTTAAAAATTTATGGTCCAGGTTTTGATCTGACAAAAGATTTTTTATGGTTATTGGAATAAATAAATAATTGAATTAAATGTATATATATATATATTTTTTTTTTCTTTTTTTTGAGACAGAGTCTCACTCTTTCGCTCCGGCTAGAGTGCCATGGCATCAGCCTAGCTCACAGCAACCTCATACTCCTGGGCTCAAGCGATCCTCCTGCCTCGGCTTCCTGAGTAGCTGGGACAACAGGCATGTGCCACCATGCCCAGCTGATTTTTATATATATATATATATATATATATATATATATATATGTGTGTGTGTGTATATATATATTTGTAGTTGTCCAGCTAATTTCTTTCTATTTTTTTAGTATACACAGGATCTTTCTCTTGCTCAGGCTGGTCTCAAACGCCTGAGCCCAAACAATCCTCCCACCTCAGCCTCCCAGAGTGCTAGGATTGCAGGTGTGGGCCACCACGCCCGGCCTGAATTAAATATTAATTAAATATTTATCAAGCACCTATGCTATTCTAGGCTCTGTGCTGAGTGCTGGAGATAACCAAGACAAGTAAGATATGGTATTACCTTTATAAGGATATGGATAAGGAGCTTATTATCCATATATGATAAAATATAGCAGGGTTATGAAGGAGTAAGTAGTCTGGGGATGAAAGGAAAAAGGAGGTGACATTTTAATGAAGACTTAAAAGAATTAAATGTTGTTCATGTGGTCTTGATAAGAAGTAGGGTGGTATTGACAAGACAGGGAAGGAGCATTGTAAACAAAGACAAAGGGAAATATCAACTACTAATCAACAGCACTTTTGTAAAATTTATTTTAAAATTATGAAAGCAATATTACAATATTACTGAAATTAGAAAATAAAGGGAGAAAATTTCACTAATGATCCCCTCATCTAACACAGCTAATTATTTGCTTTTACTCTCTTTTCAAATTAATGTTTTATATTGTTTTCATCATAACGTACATACAATTTTATATCCTGCTTTTTCTGAGATATCTATTTTTATCAGTGTTATTCATGTCTATATAGTCATGTGGTGCAAAATGATGTTTTGGTCAACAACTGACTGCATTTATGACAGTGATCCCGTGAGACTGTAATGGAGCTGAAAAATTTCTTTTGCCTAGCAACATTGTAGCTATTTCTTGTATTACACTTTTTATCATTATTTTAGACTGTACTCCTTCTACTTATAAAAAAAAAAGTTAACCGTCACAGCTTTAGGCAGGTCTTTGAGGTATTTCAGAAGACATTGTTATCTTAGGAGGTGACAGCTCCATGTATATTATTGCCCCTGAAGACGTTCCGGTGGGACAAGATGTGGAGGTAGAAGACAGTGACATCGATCACCCTGATGCCATGTAGGCCTAGGCTAAGGTGTGTTTTTGTGTCTTAGTTTTTAACAAAAAAGTTTAAAAAGAAAAAAAAAAGAAAAAAGCTTATAGAATAAGGATTTAAAGATATTTTTGTACAGCTATACAATGTGATTGTGATTTTTTTATTTCTAATTTTTTAAAGAGATGGGTCTTGCTATATCGCCTAGGCTCAAACTCCTAGGCTCAGGCGTCCTCCCGCCTCAGCCTCCTGAGTAGCTGGGACTACAGGTATGTGCCACTGTGCCCATTTATGTTTTAAGCTAAGAGTTATTACAAAAGAGACAAATTAAGAAGTTTATGAAGTAAAAAAGTTACAGTAAGCTAAGGTTAATTTATTATTGAAGAAAAAGAATTTTATGAATTTAGTGTAATAAGTGTATGGTTTATAAGGATTATTATAGTACCGTATATACCTCCTAGGCCTTTATATTCATAGCTTACTGTAACCTTGAACTCCTGGGCTCAAGTGATCCTCCTGCCTCAGCCTCCCAAGTGATTAGGACTACAGGACAGCATCAGCATGCCTGGCTAAAATTTTTTTTTTTTACTTTTTGCTGAGACAGGGTCTTGTTTACTATGTTGCCTAGGCTGGTCTCAGAACTCCTGACCTCAAGTGATCCGCCAGCTTTGGCCTCCCAAAGTGCTAGGATTAGAGGCATGAGCCTGGCACTTGGCCATGTGTACCATTTTTTTATCTTTTATATCATATTTTTACTGTACCTTGTCTACATTTAGATATGTTTAAATACACAAATACTTAACCATTGTGTTACAGTTGCCTACAGTATTTAGTACAGTAACATGCTGTACAGGTTTGTAGCCTAGGAGCAATAGCTATACCATATAGTCTGGGTGTGTAGTAGGTTATACCATCTAGGTTTGTTTAGGCACACTTTATGATGTTTCCATAAAGAAGAAATCACGTAACAATGCATTTCTCAGAACGTATCCACATTGTTACGTGACACATGACTGTAGTTTAGAGTGTTAAATAGTTTGAACAATATTTGTTAAATGAGAATCTGTGCCCTAATCTTCCTTGGCATTTTCTCCTTCTCAGAGACCACTTTATATTCTTTTAGTTGATCTTTGGTATTGATTTTTCAGTTTTATCATTGTCTGTTGACTTCCCCCTTCTTAGCATGAGAATTTAGCTTGCTTTCTCCTCCTTCCCCCTTAGCCACTTCCCCTTCTTCTCCCCCTGTTACTTCACCCTACCGCAATAGTTACGAAGTAATTTTGGTTAGATGAATAAATGTTCAGTGTTTACCTTATTATGCCCATATACGTAGGATTCACAGCTGAAGTTGCATAGTAAGCTTTGATTACTTTTCTAGCACAACTTTTATTTTCCTTGGAGCTAATAATTGTGGTTTTATTTGTGTTTGCCTAGTATTCTAAATACTTATCACTAATTCAACACTTAACTCTGTCACTTGCTGAAGTCTCCTCTAAAGACTATCAGATGTTGGCCAGGGGTGATAGCTCAAGCCTGTAATCCTAGCACTCTGCGAGATTGAGGCAGGAGGATCGCTTGAGGTCAGGAGTTCGAGACCAACTTCAGCAAGAGTGAGACCCTGTCTCTACTAAAAGTAGCAATAAATTAGCTGGACAACTAAAAACAGAAAAAATTAGCTGGGTGTCATGGTGTGTGCCTGTAGTCCCAGCTACTTGGGAAGCTGAGGCAGGAGGATGGCTTCAGCCCAGAAGTTTGAGATTGCTGTGAGTACTCCACCACAGGCAACAGAGTGAGACTCTGTCTCAAAAAAAAAGAAAAAAAAAAAAAAGATGTTGGCAGTTCCTTCTTCTAGTATCTCGTATGGCCTTCTCATTGGCTTCAGACTGGACTGGTTACTCTCTGAACCTGTCTCATAGTTATGCCCTGTGAATTCCCTTACCTTTATCCTAGAGATTCTCCTGTACTAGTCCTTTTGTTACCTGTATCCCGTGTGTTCTGATTTCTGGATTTTATTTCATTTTGGTGGATCACTTCCTCCAGGAACTCTTTGAGAAAGAGTTTATGTGAGGTAATTTATTTGAGATTTGTAAGTCTGAAAATATCTTAAATCTGTCCTCATACTTGACTGAAAGTTTGTCTGAGTTAAAATTTTAAGTTAGAAATCATTTTTCTATACTTACCTGTTAGGGGAGGTACCATAATCATGAAGATGGTTTTCTCAGGGTAAGCCTTATTCATTGCATTCTGTATGTGCTGACCCCTATGATTACCCTAAATGGGGGAAACTGAACTGCATAATTTGTGGTACTAGGGGACTGTGTTCATGCTTTCCCCTGGGAAAAAAATTCATTTTCCTTCAGAATTTTTAAAAGATACTGTTTCATTTTTAGCCTACCTTCCCATGTTGCTGTTGAGGTATTGAGTGCCATTCTAATTTTGGACTGTTGTTATTTGTTTCTATTTATAGAAGTTTACAGAATCTTTATCCACAATGTTGTGAAATTTTATAATGACGCCTTTTGGTATGACTCTTTTCACCTATTTCTTATAAAAATGGGTTCCTTTAATCTGAAGGCCAATGTTTTTCAGTTCTGGGAAATATAATTATTGCATAGATAATTTCCTGTCTTCTGAAATTCCTGTCTGTTGGGTCTTCTGGATGGATCTTCTAATTTTCTTGCCTTTTTTCATCATTGTCATTTTACTACTTTCTGAGAGATTTCTTCAACCTTCTAATCTTCTAACCTTTCCAATTGATTTGATTTGTTTTTCTTTCATTTTTAGGTTTTGTGTTTTGTTTGTTTTGTTTTGTTTTGTTTTGTTTTGTTTTGTTTTTTTGAGACAAGATTTTGCTCTGTTGCCTGGGCTAGAGTGCTGTGGTTTCAGCCTAGTTCACTGCAACCTCAAACTCCTGGGCTCAAGTGATCCTCCTGCCTCAGCCTCCTGAGTAGCTAGGACTATAAGCATGCACCACCACATCTGGCTAATTTTTTCTTACTTTTTGCAGAGATAGGATTTTGCTATGTTGCTTAGTCTGATCTTGAACTCCTGGCCTCAATCAATCTTGCTTCGTCCTCCCGAAGTGCTGGGATTGCAGGCATGAGCCACCATACTGGCCTTGATTTTTCTTTTCTATCACATAAATATTTTCTCTTCAAATAACGTTTATTTTAATTTTTTTAGAAACAGTGTCTCACTGTGTTGCCCAGGCTGACTCAAACTCCTGGGCTCAAGCAGTGCTCTTGCCTTAGTCTCCTGAGTAGATGGGACTACAGGCACCACCACCCCCAGTCTAATAATACCTTTTAGATTTTAACATTTAAAGAACTATATTACTGTTTTTGTTGTATGGTAATATTTCTGGGCCCAAAGGAAATTAAATGCTACTATGTAGCACCACCCTTATGGTTTTATGGCCATTTTTTTACAGTTTTTTGGGAAAGAGAAGTCTCCAGCTTTGGTGATAGCAAGACCCTATTTCTTAAGAAAAAGAAAAGAAGATGTGATATGTATGCACCATCGAATACTACTCAGCTATGAGAAAGAATGAAATCAAATCTTTTAGGCTGGACACGATGGCTCACACCTGTAATCCTAGCACTTGGGAGGCTGAGGTGGGAGGATCACTTGAGGCCAGGAGTTTAAGAGCAGCCTGAGCAACATGGCAAGACTCCAACTCTACAAAAAACTTTAAAAGTTACCCGGGCACGGTGGTGTGCACCACATTTTCTTTTCTTTCTTTCTTTTTCTTTTTTTTAAGAAACAGTCTTGCTGTCACCAGGCTGGAGTACAGTGACACAATCATAGCTCACTTCAACCTCAAACTCCTGGGCTCAAGTGATCTTTCCACCTGGAGCCTTCAAAGTAGCTGGGACTGCAGGCATATGTCACCATGCTCAGCTAATTTTTATTTTTTTAATTTATTTTTACTTTTTTTTTTTTTTGAGACAGAGTCTTGCTCTGTTGCCCTGGATAGAGTGCAGTGGCATCATCATAGCTCACTGCAACCTCAAACTCCTGGGCTCAAGTGATCTTCCTGCCTCAGCCTCTGGAGTAGCTGGGAGTACAGGCGTGGGCAGCCATGCCTAGCTAATTTTTTCTATTTTTAGTAGAGATGGGGTCTTGCTGTTGCTCAGATGGCTTTTGAATTCCTGGCTTCAAGTGATCTTCCCACCTTCGCCTCTCAAAATACTGGGATTACAGGTCTGAGCCACCGTGCTTGGCCTCGTTTTTTAATTTTTAAGAGTTCTTACATTTTTTTCTTTATTGAAAGTATACATATGGTAAGTTTACATGTTGTTTAATTTTACATGTGATAAAATGTACTTAAGTATACACTTCAGTGAGTTTAAAAATGCATATACCCATCTAGTCCACCCTCCTATCAAGATACAGATTTTAAGTGTACAGTTCAATGAATTTTGATAGATACTTTATACTCATCACCAAAGTCAAGACACAGATTATTTCCATCATTCCAGAAAGATCCTTGGTGCCTCTTTCCAGTCCGTCATCCCCACTTACCAGTTCCAACCGCTGATCTCATTTCTGTCACATAAATTTCGTTTGTTCTTGTACTTAATATAAATGGAATCATATAGTATATATCCTTTAGTATCTGGCTTGTTTTGTTCAACATAATGTTTGAAAGATGTGGTATTCATCCATGTTGTTGCTCAGTATTACAAAGTTATTTATCCATTCTGTTTGACATCTGAGTTTCAGTTTTGGGCTATGAAGAATAAAACTGTTACAAACATTGTTGTATAAGTTTTTTTCATATACAACGCATATGCTGTCATGGGTCTCTTAAATACAAGGGTACATTCTGAGAAATGTATCATTAGGCGATTTTGTTGTTGGGCAGACATCATAGTGTGCATACACAAACCTAGATGGTATGGTCTACTACACACATAGGCTATATGGTATAGCTTATTGTTCCTGTGCTAGGAACAGTTTGTTACTGTACTGAATACTGTGGGCAGTTGTAACACAATGGTAAGTATTGTGTATCTAAACATAGATAAACACAGAAAAGGTACAGTAAAAATATTATATAAAAGATAAGAAATGATACACCTATATAGGGCCCTTAATAGAATGGAGCTTGTAGGACTGGTGTTTGATATCATTCTTTTTAATTTTAGCCATTCTAATAGGTGGGAAGTAGTATCTCAGTGTGGTTTAATCTGTATTTCCTTGATGACTAAGTGACATTGAACACCTTTACATGTGCATATTGACCATTTGTATGTCTCTTAGCCCTTTCTTGTTCTATGATCTTTGTTAGATAGCATCTTGTCCTTTTTTTAAAAATCTTTGTAGTATCTTATCTCTTTGAGGTTATTAATAATTTATTTTTTTTTTTTTTTGAGACAGAGTCTCACTGTGTTGCCCGGGCTAGAGTGCCGTGGCGTCATCTTAGCTCACAGCAACCTCAAACTCCTGGGCTCAAGCGATCCTCCTGCTTCAGCCTCCCGAGTAGCTGGGACTACAGGCATGCGCGACCATGCCCGGCTAATTTTTTCTATATATTTTTAGTTGTCCGATTAATTTCTTTCTATTTTTAGTAGAGACAGGGTCTCGTTCTTGCTCAGGCTGGTTTCGAACTCCTGAGCTCAAACAATCCGCCCGCCTCGGCCTCCCAGAGAGCTAGGATTACAGGCGTGAGCCACCGCGCCCGGCCCTCAGCTAATTTTTTCTATTTTTGGTTGCCCAGCTAATTTATTTCTATTTTTAGTAGAGATGGGGTCTTGCTCTTGCTGAGGTTGGTCTAGAACTCCTGACCTCAAGGGATCCTCCTGCCTCAGCTTCCCAGAGTGCTAGGATTACAGGTGTGAGCCACCTTGCCCAGCCTGGACTTCTTAAATGCTTGGTAATATTGTTTCTCTGCTGGTAAAGCTAATTACAAGTATCCTATTTGGCTGGGCAAGGTGACACTTTGGAGGGCTAAGTTGGAGGATTGCTTGAGGCCAGGAGTTAGAGCCTGGTGTGGTGGCGCACACCTATGATTCCTGTTACTCGTGAGACTGAGGCAGGAGGATCGCTTGAGCCCAGGAGTTTGAGGTTGCAGTGAGCTATGATGACGCCACTGCCCTCTAGCTAGGGCAACAGAGTGAGACCCTGTCTCAAAAGCAAACCAAACCAAACAAACAAAAGAAGTACTGTATTTGTGTGTGGAGCTTGTTAGTTGGGTTTTTCTGGAGGATGATGTTGCTGAGCATTTTTATTGTGGAACTCCCTCTGTTTACTTCTTGCTCCCCTATTGCTACCCCCAGCACATCCAAGTCAATATTCTTAAGTCTTCTCTCAGATTTCTCAGAAAAGTCGCTTCAGGTCTTCTGTCTGGAGGCTGAAGGTCTGGCTGCCTGACTGTGGAAGCCCAAAGGAGGACAGAGTGGAAGTCTCTACATTCTTCATCATGCATGTGTTTATTTATTTATTTGTTTTCTGGCTACTTTTATTATTTTATTGTCCCTCATTTTCTTTATTTTTTATTTTTAATTATGGGTACATAATAGCATATGTTTATTTTAATACCTCTTTTTTTAGAATAGCTTAGCTAACTTCGTTTGTATCTCATGTCCAGAGATAGATTTCCTGGTGTCCAGAGAAGTGTTTCATACCTTCTGGACAATATACTAGTCTTTTGCCATGGTTGGGGAGACTTGGTAGCCAGGCTGTGTGGAATGGGAGAGGGGATCTCTGGAATGTCACTGCTTTAAATAGCTTTCAGCGAATAACAAGCACACTTTCTTTACTCTTATTCTTCCCCCTTTAAAAAGTACCCTGGTCCCACTGATTCTGAGCCTTTATGGGATTCTGTCATATAAAAAGCTCATCTTTCCCTATGCCAATTTAGCATTTAGCTTTCGTTTGTCTACTAAGTCCTTTAGTATGTGTTCATCTGCTTTCTAGCCTCTAACATTTTCTTAGTTTTATGTCCTATCCTATTTTCTTTTTCTTCGTGTTTATGCCTTTAAAGAAAAAAAACAATCCCTTTATTGAATTTCATTGGGGTTTAAGAAGGGAATGAAATTAAACGTGTTTCTATCCAATGTATGTTTGTCAGAATTCTATATTTTTTGTCACATAGTATATCATGTTATATCTTTTTTTCTAAATTGCTGTGGTTTCTTAACTAATTTTTCTTAGTTGCTTAATATTTCACTTACTGGGTTGCCCATAATTTACTGTTGCCTTAATGCTAGGTATTTACGTTTCTTCTAATTTTTTATTTACTACATTATGCTGAAGTGAATATCCCCATTTATAGAGTTCCCTCCTTTTAAGGATTATTTCTGTAAAATAGATTCCCAGAAATGAAGATCTTTTTTTTTTTTTTTGAGACAGAGTCTCACTCTGTTGCCTGGGCTAGAGTGCCTAGCTCACAGCAACCTCAAACTCCTGGGCTCAAGCGATCCTTCTGCTTCAGCCTCCCGAGTAGCTGGGACTACAGGCATGCACCACCGTGCCCGGCTAATTTTTTATATATATATTTTTAGTTGTCCAGCTAATTTCTTTCTATTTTTTTAGTAGAGACAGTGTCTCGCTCTTGCTCAGGCTGGTCTCGAACTCCTGAGCTCAAATGATCCGCCTGCCTCGCCTTCCAGAGTGCTAGGATTACAGGCATGAGCCACCACGCCCGGCCAATAAAGATCTTTTGAATCAAATAATTTTTTGAAAGTGGAATCTGAGTGTTTATCTTACTAAACATTTATCAGCATTTGGTATTATAATTCGCAAAAAAAAATTCTTTGCTAATCTAAAAATCTAAAATGGCAGCTTTTAATTGTTTTAATTGGTTTCTTTGTGGGGGAGTTACTGTCAAGGGAGAATCTTTCCCCACATTTTTGGTAGTTGTATTTCCTCATTTCACTGTCTTTTTGTCCTTTGTTATTGTTTATCATCATTTTTAGTTATTAAAATTGTTTTTTAAAAATCAATTTATAGAGCTTTTTATAATACCTCAAATGTTTACCAATTATTTCACAAATTTGCTGCAGATATTTTCTCCCATTAGTTTACTATCTTGTTGCTATTTTTCTTTTGCTATTTTTAATGTGTATGAGTAAAAAATTTGTATGTAGTTAAATCTGCCAACCGTTGCCTTTGTTTCACTTCTGAAGTTTCACATTTTTACTATTATGTATGCCTGGAAAATAATTCTCATTTATGACTTCATATTTCTAATATTCAACCTTTTTTTATTCACTGAAACTTAGAGTGTAGTAAAAAGTTACGATCCAAATTTACGTTTGCTTTTTTAGGTGCTGAGCAACTAATTCAACATCAACCAGGGAATTATTTCCATTCTTAGTTTTAAAAAATATTTTTAAAAATTTACATATGTATAACTTCTGCCTCATAAATTCTGTTTTTATTCTTCCATTTAGTCTTTTTTTAAAACCAATCAAGACTCCATGATACTTCCATGTAGTCTTGCACTAGGAACTTGTGTATTTTCTCAGAAAAACTTGCATTGCATCATATGAAGTACAAACTTTCTTATTTTGAATTATTTGTTCCGCTTTGGTTGTTTAGGAAGTGTTTGTACACTTTTGCTTTTATGTAATAAAACTTGAGAATGTTGTCATCATAAGATTGTATTTAGAACCATGTGTGGTTATCAGGAAATTGCTGGCTCATTTGGTTCTTTGTTTTTTCACTAGGATCTCAGTTTAAAATATATTTTCTCTTCTGCGTTTTTTTCCCTTTATTGACCTTACACCTAGTAAGTAGCCTTATTTTGTTTGAACCAGAGCCTTTTAGTGAAAAGACTTTCCTCTTGTAGAGATTCTTTAGATCTTCATAACAGAATTTTTTACTAAACATAACAATAGATCTCCTGTCCCCTTTGACTTTTATGAAATGAAACAAATTTGTTACATATTGAAATAAAAGCAATCTCATGTTTATATAACTCTGTTGAGTTCTAAAATAAACAGGAAGTGGTATACTATCTAGTACTGTAGTACAATGTGAAATGCTTCATTATCTCTAAATACTGTATTTCTCTTAGAGCAGGAATGATGGAATTATCTTTTATGAAAGAGAATGAAATTGATTAGGTGGAATTTTTACTTATTGATAACTTAAATGTCAAGTTTTTTTTTTGTTTTCTGTTCCCAGTTAGCTTATATGGTTCTTCGAAGTATGATAATCCCTTGGTATCTGTGGGGGATTGGTTCCAGGATCCCCCTGCAGAAACTATAATAAAATCCAAGTATGCTCAAGTCTCTTATATAAAATGGTATAATATTTGCAAATAATCTATGCACATCCTCCTGTATACTTTTAATCACCTCTAGATTATTTATAATGCCTAGTACTATAAGTGCTATGTAAACAATTGTTACACTGTATTGTTCAGGAATAATGACAAAGAAAAGAAAGTCTGTATATATTCAGTAAAGATGCAGCCATTCATTTTTTTCTGTAGTATTTTTGATTCTTGGTTGATGAATCCACAGATGTGGAATCCATGAATACAGCAGGCCAACTGCATGTGAGAATATTTTAAAAAGTGATCTTATCTATTTTAATAATATAATAATAGCAATATTTTTCTGTTTCTGGGAGAAAAGCAGCACCAAAATTTTAAAACAATAGATTTAAATGAAAAAATTACAGTATTTTTAGAATTATAGAAATAAAAAATCAATAGGAGATTGTCACCAAATCTAACTAAATTATATTTTTCCTAAAAGTACAGTGAAATAATCATCTTAGTTTTTAAATATCAAGAGTCCTAGAACTATTACTATTAAAAATGGATTAATTTCTTAGATCATTTTGAAGCTGATACTTTGCAGAAGTTTGGATTCAAAGCCAAACTTTTTGGTACCTTTGTTCTAGTTTTTCTCCTGTATATTTGTTCTATAGCATTACTTTTGGTATTTCAATAAAATTATGTATAAAATTTTATTTATAAAAATGCCTTCTCTGAATGAATTCTTATAGTAATTACTTTGTTTCCTGACGACTTCATAACCATTACCATGAAGTCGCAATATAGAGTAATGAAAAAGTAATAAAATTTTTGGACTTAACTAGGACAAAAATTCCTTGGGGAAATATTGAGTGAGTGATTACAGGGAAAGTAATTCTTTAGTTACAGATTAATTGCCTTGAAAGTTAAATTCAACTTTAAAACACATTTTTAAAGAAATAAACTCATTCATGAAATTGGATTAACTAAATAATTAGAGTTTAGTTGGTACAGAAGACTGGAAAACAATATTTTCTTGATTTAAACAAAACATCACTTGTTGAAATAACTTTATTTTCACTTTTCTTCATACTATAAACTGGTAATGCTATTGTCTGATCTTTTACCTGAATTTTTTTTTTTTTTTTTTTTTTTTTTTGAGACAGAGTTTCACTTTGTTTCCCAGGCTAGAGTGCCGTGGCAGTCAGCCTAGCTCACAGCAACCTCAGACTCCTGAGCTCAAGCGATCCTTCTGCCTCAGCCTCTCGAGTAGCTGGGACTACAGGCATGCGCCACCATGCCCGGCTAATTTTTTCTGTATATTTTTAGCTTTCCAATTAATTTCTTTCTATTTTTGGTAGAGACGGGGTCTCGCTCTTGCTCAGGCTGGTCTCGAACTCCTGAGCTCAAACAATCCACCCGCCTCGGCCTCCCAGAGAGCTAGGATTACAGCGTGAGCCACCGTGCGCAGGCTCTTTTCTTAAAGTTTGCATAGAATTTCTAGTATTCTTTATTTTTATTCTTTCAGTATTTTTTGTTTTTAAGTTGTCTCCAAACAATATATTGTCTGATTTATTTTCTGTTCTTAGATTTCTTTTAATTGGTAAGTTTAACCTAATTATTATTTCCATTTTATTCCATAGTTTCCATTAACCGTACTTCCTTTTTGTTTCATTTTATAGTTTTACATTTACAATTAAGTTCATGTTCTATTTTGAGTTAATTTTTATAGTAAGATGTAAGATGCAGTCAAGGTTCACTTTTTTATTCTTTTCGAGACAGGGTCTTGCTCTGTCTCAGGCTAGAGTGTACTATCATCTTCATAGCTCACTGCAACTTCAGACTCCTGGGCTCGAGGGATCGTCCTGCCTCAGCCTCCCAAGTAGCTGGGACTAAAGGCGTGCGCCACCATCCCGGGTAATTTTTCTATTTTTTGTGGAAACGATGTCTCGCTCTTGCTCAGGCTCGTCTTGAACTCCTGGCCTAAAGCGTTCCTCTCACCTCCACCTCTCAAATTGCTAGGATTACAAGTGTGAGCCACTGTGCCCAGCCAAGGTTAACTTTTTTGCCTGTGGCTGTCTCATCATACCGGCACCCTTTATTGAAAAGACTCTCCGTTCTCCATGGAATTGCTTTTGTATCTTTGTCAAAAATCAGATGGCTATAGGTGCGAGTGTCTATTTCTGGATTCTCTATTTTGTTCCATTCTTCCATGTAACGAGCCATGACATTAGACAGAGTGAGTCTTCCTAATGTATTCTTCTTTTTTCCAAAGTTTTTCATATATGTGTATATCTATCTATCTATATATATGTGTGTATATATATATATATATAGAGAGAGAGAGAGAGAGAGAGAAGTTTGTCTAGGTCTATTTAAAAAACCATGTAGGATTTTGATAGGAATTGCATTAACCCCATGGGTAAATTTTGGGAGAACTGACATATTTACTGTGTGGAGTCTTCCATCTCCCGCATGTCTAGCTCTTCTTTCATTTCTTTCATCAGAATTTTGTAAATTTCATCACACAGATCTGGTATACATTTTGTTAAATTTATATCTAAGTACTTCATTTTTTTCAAAGTGATTCAAAGAGGTATCGTGCTTTTAATTTTGGTTTCCAATGTTCATTGTTGGTATATAGAAATGCAGTTGATTTATGTGTGTTCATTACCTTATTTTTATTCTTCTGCTTTGCTTTCTGTTGGACAGATCAAGTTTTCTCTTGGTTTAAAAGTTGTATTTTTGACCAGGCATGGTGGCTCACACCTGTAATCCTAGCACTCTGGGAGGTCAAGGCAGGAGGATCGCTTGAGGTCAGGAGTTCGAGACCAGCCTGAGCAAGAGGGAGACCCTGTCTCTACTAAAAATTAAAAGAAAAGAGAAATTAGCCAGACAACTAAAAATAGAAAAAATTAGCCAGGTGAGGTGGCATGTGCCTGTAGACCCAGTTACCTGGGAGGCTGAGGCAGGAGGATCACTTGAGCCCAGGAGTTTGAGGTTGCTGTGAGCTAGGCCAATGCCACAGCACTCTAGCCCAGACAACAGAGCAAGACTCTGTCTCAGAAAAATAAAAAATAAAAGTTGTATTTTTGTTCTTGTTTTGTTCGCCCTTATGACTATTTCCAGGGACTTCCGAATGTCTGTTTTTATAATTTTCGCGGTTTCCCCGGGGAGCAGGTCAGTGGTGCTCCTCCTGCCGTCACACCGGCGCGTGCCAGCCTGTGCGGGTCCCCAGGTGAACCATCTCACAGGCAGCCCACTCAGGGATCCTGACCAGGGGTGAAGACCCCCGGCACTCTGTCACTCTCTCAGTCCATCACCTCCCACTGCAAGTGTGGGGGACACTGGGCCCCTCACTATGGGGAAGGTGGCTCCAGCCCTGTGCCTGGCTGACTCTCGTCTCCAGGCCGTCCCACGTGTCCCTCTCCCAGGTCAGTAAGGGGGTGGGTCCTGCAGGCCCCATCTCAGACAGGCCTCTTTTCCTGTGGCTGCACACAGGTAACTGACTCAGTGGATCCCGGTGTCCTCTCTGGTCTGTGAGCAGCAGCTGTGGCCTGACAAGCGGAACATAATCACAGACTGAATCTGCCTTTACCACTGACTGAGTTACGCTGTGCTTTCTGAGATGGCTGATCTTCAATCTTACTGGTCCGGAGAATCTTAGGACTAGAGCCTACCCAAGGAGAAAAGGCCCTTAGAGACCATTTGGTCCAGGCCACAGCGGCTCATGCCTGTAATCCCAGCACTTTGGGGGGCCAAAGCAGGACAATCACTTGAGGCAGGAGTTCAAGACCAGCCTGGGCAACATAGAAAGACTCCATCACTTAAAAAAAAAAAAAAAGAAAAAAGAAAAAGACTAGCCAAGCACGGTGGTGTGGTGCTGAATGCCTACAGTCCCAGCCACGAGAGAGGCTGAGGCAGGAGGATCGCTCAAGCCCAGGAGCTGGAGGCTGCAGTGAGCTATGATGGTACCACTGCACTCCAGCCCAGGTGACAGAGTGAGACCCTGTCTTTTTTTTTTTTTGAACAGGGTCTCACTGTCTTGCCAGGGCTAGAGTGCCGTGGCGTCAGCCTAGCTCACAGCAACCTCAAACTCCTGAGCTCAAAGAATCCTCCTGCCTCAGCCTCCCAGGTAGCTGGGACTATAGGCACGTGCCACCATGCCCAGCTAATTTTTTCTAATTTTAGTTGTTTGGCCAATTTCTTTTTATTTTTAGTAGAGACGGGGTCTCGCTCTTGCTCAGGCTGGTCTCCAACTCCTGAGCTCAAACGATCCGCCCACCTCGGCCTCCCAGAGTGCTGGGATTACAGACGTGAGCCACCGCGCCCGGCCTGAGACTCTGTCTTTAAAAAGAAAAAAAAAAGTTTTCAGTTGCACATTAAAATGAAGTAAGGAGTTGTAAAAAATCAATGTCTGGGTCTGCCCTCTGCTGCCCCAAATTAATGAAATTAGAATCCCCGAAAGTGGGACTGGGCAAAGGTGTGCTTGCCAGCTCTCAGGAGATCCAAACGTGCAGCCAAGGTGGAGAGCCCCCGCTCTCGTCTGACCCTCCATTTCACGGAAGCGCAGTGGCTCAGCCAGGATTCTCCAAAGAGACAGAGCCAGCAGGATGTGGATGTGGATGAGAGACAGACACAGGCGGGAGGGGGGTCCTCAGAGGAACCGGCTCACGTGGTGACCGGCCATCTGCAAGCTGGAGAGCTGGGGAAGCCGGCGATGGCCGTGCGAGCTCAAAGGCCTCGGAACCAGGGGCGTGGATGATGGAAGTCTGCGCCCGAGACGAAAGGCCCGGGAACCCGGGGCGCTACTGGTGTGAGTCCCAGAATGCAGAGGCCTGAGAACCCGGAGTTCTGATGTCCAGGGCAGGAGAAAGGTGTCCTGGCTCCAGGAGAGAGTGAATTCACCTTCCCTCTGCCTTTTTGTTCCATCCGGGCCTCAACCGATTGCTCACCCCGACGGCGGATCTTCCCCACTCAGTGCACCGACTCTGCCCAGTCTCCTGGGAAAAAGCCCTCACACACATACCCAGAAATGATGTTTTACCAGCTCTACGGGGGTCCCATAATCCATCAGACTGACACCTAAAATGAACCATCACGCTTGGTGAGGGGAAATGACTCGCCCGAGGCCACGCGGAGAGCTGGACTAATTCTGGGACTTTAGACTAATTTTCTCAGCTGTCTCACTCCCATTCCTTTTTATCAGGTACTTAAGGATTTCAAATCAGGACATTCTAACTTATTCCTCTGTCTCTGCAATTACGCCTGTAAGGCCAGGCTAAGGCAGAGCCTCTCGCTGTGGCGGGTCGTGACTGCAGAACATTGTTCTTACAGGAGCTTCTCGGCGGCACCGGCGCGTTCTGGGATGAACTAGCGCCCTCTGGGTGTCTGGCCACTGCCCGCAGGGTTAACGACGAACTCCACGCCCAGCAGGTGTCAAAACAGCTGCTCTCCCGCAACAATAGAGAACAGAAAAAATCGCCCGCCAGCGTTTTGGAGCCAGGCCTAGATCCAGGTCGGCTCCGCCGCGGGAGCCTTCCTGAACCCCAGTCTCCTCCTCCGCAACAGCGGCTGCACACGTCTGCGCGGGCAGCTGGGTTTTCTGTAAAGCCAGCCAAGCTTCGCTTTGGGGCCCGGCTGGCCCCGGGAAAGGATCTAGAAGTTTTGTAGTCATGTTTTTTTACTCTTTTTCATAAACAGAGCACCCCGAGATTTTGTCAGCTTCAGACCCACAAAACTTGGATCTGCTCCCCCTCACCGCCAGGGCTGATCTGAGAGTTAAATAAGATTCTGTTCATAAAGCACATGACATTTAGTAGATGTTCAATAAATGTTTCTTCCTCCCAGAAGAGCCTAAGAAAGGGACGGGAGGACAGACAGACAGCAGGCTGGTGTGCTGGCTGCATTGCCCCTTCAATGCTCCATGTGTGGCCCGCAGGGGCGGTGCTAGGGCACCTGGCCCTTGAGGGAGGCCTCCCTGTCTCTGATGTGGCTGTGGATCCAGTCGAGGTAGCGGCTGACTTTGGTGTACACGCCGTAGTTGTGGAGCAGGCCACAGCCTTCACCCCAGCTCACCAGGCCCACCAGGAACCAGGTGCCTCGGAAGGAGGTGACCATGGGCCCCCCACTGTCTCCCTCGCAGGCATCCCGCCGGTCCCCGAGGATGCCCGCACACAGCATGTTCTCAGAGATCTTGTTGCTCATGGCCTGCATGCACTCGTTGCGCGGGACCACAGGAATCTTGATGAAGTTGAGGATGAAGGTGCGGTTTCTCTTGCTGTCTTTCTCTCGGCTGCTCTTATAGCCCCAGCCCGTCACCACAGTCTCCTGGCCTGCCTGAGTGAGCTCGCGCTCTGCAAGGCCGCTGTCCGGGAGGCAGATGGGCACGATGTTCTGTGAGAGGGTGGCCGGCCTGTCCAGGCGCAGCAGCGCGATGTCATTGTCGGTGGTGCTCTTGCTGTAGTTGGGGTGGATGAGGATCTCCTTGATGCCCAGATCCAGCTCCAAGTTCTCCCAGCGCCGCAGGTCATACTCCCCTGCAGGGCAGACGCACCGTCAGGGTGGGCGGTGCAGCCTCTGCCCCAGCCTTTCCCAAGGCTGACGCGAGTGCCGTGCCCCGGCAGACGGCCTGACGGAGGTCACGGCTGGAGAGTGTTCACCCACATGTCCCAGGTGCTGTCATGGGGCCACCTGTCTGTGCTGTGGATCCTTATCAAGGGTGACTTCTCCTGACAGCAGGAGTGGCCCCCCAGTGTCAATCCCAAAGGGGCAGAATTGGTCTGGATTCAGGACTCACAGAGGGAGCAGTGAGACCAGGGAAGTAATGGGTAGCAGGGAAGCCCGAGGCCCCTAGAAGCCCGCAGACGCAGACCCGAGCCATAAAGGGACGGGAAGGAACTGAAGCCAGAGAGGACGGGCAGGGGCAGTGAGAACCAGCGAGGAGGACCAGCAGAGCACGCCACTGCCGGGAAGGAAGGTCTGGATCACACACAAGAGACAAGGTCCTCTCAGGCCGGACTGATGGTTCCTTGGGAGCAGGGCCTGGAAACCCTAAGCCAAGCCCCACTAGGGGCCACTGGCCCATGATTATGCCGAAGGTAATTGTAGACAGTGTGAATTGGTCATTCTCAACACACCTTTTCCTTCCTTTTGCACAAAGACATGAGTAAGAAACCTCTCTAGAAATGGCATAGACTGGGGCCTGTGCCCGGGGACCCCAGACTACTAGGGACACAGCTCTCTGTTTTGGCAGATGCCAGGGCCCCTGCTGCATAGCTCTATCCCTGTCCGTCTGTGAAGCACAGCCCTGAGGCCAGGCCTTGCAGGTCTCTGCACCCCAGGGTGCTGAGGTCCACCCATCGCCTGCTCTGCAGGAGTGGGAGTGAAGAGTTAAGGGTGTGTGTAACCCTTCACTTACAAACACATGTGTGCAAGGACCTGTGCCCAGATTTGAAGAGGGCACCAGAAATCCCCTACCTGCAAAATACCAGGTGTCATACGGTGAGCAGGGTGGGCACACATAGTCCTTTTCCCCCAAAACACCTTCTGTGGAGATCAAACCATCTCTTGCTCAAGTATCCTGGGGACCAGGGTCCCCCAAACCTGGACAACCTGCCTGGTCCCCACCCCCGGGGCCCCTGGCAAACCCCTCTTGCCTGGCTCCAGCCCATACCAAGCCTGACAATGAGCTTCCTGGAGTCCTCCATGCAGTGGGCCGCCGTCAGCACCCAGGATGGGTGGATGAGCACCGCCCCGCAGGCCAGCTGCTTCTTCGAGTCCAGCAGGACCACCTGGAATGGGGATGGGGCAGTGACGTCACAGAGCTGCTCTCCGACAGCTCCAAGTCCAGGGCTCCCGGGTCTCACATGGCCCTGGCATGGTTCTCAAGCACTTCCCTGGGTTCCCTGGTCACTTGGGCATAGGCTAGGGACCTTTTCTGGCATTTTCTATTTCTGCACATTTTACAGTGTTGGCCCATCCCAGGGTGTCTTCCTGACTTTGCTCATGCTGCTCCTTTGTTCCATGCTGTTCCAGTCATCCTGAGCCACACCCAACATCACCCAGTGAGCTCCTCTCATCCTTGGGGGCTTGGGCCAGGACTCGCATCCTCTGGGAAGACTCTGTGGCCCCTAGGCTGCCTTGGCAGCTCCCCTTGGGCCTCCTTCAGCCCCTGTCCAGACAGCCGTCCTGGCTCCAGTCCCACTGGGTTGCCCTGTGTTTAGGGTCCTGACCCTCCCAGAGTCTGTGAGCTCCCCAAGGCCAGTGCCCCCACGTATTGATTTCTGTACCCTGCCTCTGACCCCCAGCGCCTGGCAGAGAAAGACACCAAGTAAGTGTTAGTTCCCATGTTGAGGCTGGAGGTACTCAGGACCAGGCCTCTCCCAGCCCTGTCTGCGCCAAACCCCTCCCATTAGCCGGCCTCTGCCTGACATGCTGCAGCACAGCGTTACTTTCCTCTCAGCACTGCAGCGCCCCTGCCCTCCCGCTCCACGGCCACCCCACCCCACCCTGGCCGGCCGCTCCTCTCCCTTTAGCACTCCCCGCAAGCCCCCCAAGCAATGGCAGCACTTCCTGCCCGTTCCTGCATCCAGAGCAGAGGAGAGAGGCAACCTGCCTTACCTGCCAGGGGCTGTCTCCCTGTTTGGTCAGCTTCCCGTTGACGAGCCGCGGGTCCACTCGGTCTGCTCGGTCCGGGTCCACTCGGTCTGCTCGGTCCGGGTCCACTCGGTCTGCTCGGTCCGGGTCCACTCGGTCTGCTCGGTCCGGTTCCACTCGGTCTGCTCGGTCCGGGTCTACTTGCTCTGCTCGGTCCGGGTCCACTCGGTCTGCTCGGTCCGGGTCCGCTCGTTCTGCTCGGTCCAGGTCCACTCGGTCTGGTCGGTCCGGTTCCACTCGGTCTGCTCGGTCCGGTTCCACTCGGTCTGCTCGGTC
>CAUYSK010061628.1:0-17502 GCA_963575035.1 Avahi laniger | reverse complement strand
GGTTGGCTGCAAGCCTCGAGATTTTCAATTTTCGCGCCGGCGCCAGTTTTGGTCTGCATTTCGGTTTCGGGGAAACTGAAACTTAGGCCTACTCTAGGAAGTTCAGCCTGTCATGGAGTTACTCCTGCCCTGTTTTTCATTCTGAATAATTATATTTGACTAACAACTAAAAGCAAGCACGGTTAAAGAAGCAAACGGCATTAGTTAGAATCAAAGAGAACACATTTTTCTAATCTAAAACAGTTTCTGTTCCACACAAAACAAAGTACATTCTACTACTATCAATTCCTGCCTTTCAAAGCCAAGGACCATTTTCTGGTCCTTCAATTCAGTAGACAGGAAAATCCCTGATCACTCACTTAAAATTACTAATTTTTAAATACAATCTTATTATAATGTGATTTGGTTTTCATACTAAGATTTTCTTTGGTACAAAAGGAATATATTAGCCAGAAATTATGTAACAATTTAAAAATGTTCATTAATTTATAAACTCATGATATGTTTTCTTTTTTTTTAATACCAACAAGCAGATTAGCAGATTAGTGAATGTAGACTAACATTCACAGCTAATGTCATTTGTTTATGTATTTTAGCAAAACTTTTGACAAGACATCAAGGGAAATCATTGATAAAAATGTTTTGGATATAGTAAATAGTTTTGTTAGAAGTTTTCAGAGTTTTCATAGTACCTTCACAGATAATTTCAACACTTTTGCAGGCCGGAGGTTGGCCTTCAATTTTAGAGATGTCAGACAGATGCAATTAAAGAAATTAAATTAATAAGACAAATATATATATATTGTTTAGTTTTTATGTTTTCTTTTTTAAAAATGTTTCATGTCATCCCCCAACCCCAAATTAGACTCTCTGACAAGTTATCTCTCAATAACATGATGAGGAATTGGGGAAGAAATTTCAAGTAGCTCAAGACATCCCATTCCTTTCCTGTAAACACAGCTCAAAGCAGTTTTCTCAGTGATGATTGGACTGTGTAGCCATTGTCATCTTAGTACTCCAGCGTGGTATCATGCTGAGAGCATTCCTGAAGAACTGTTGTGCCCAGGATAACTCCTTGAAGGGCATTAATTGCCACTTTGGGATTTACCCTCCCAATGGCCCCAGGCACATTCTTTTGTTTGCACAGAGGCCTCATTTGTTCTAAGATAAGGAATCCATCTCGGATATACTGGATGTTCTAACACATTTCTCCTTTGGACTGAAACCAAATTTTTTTAGTAGACTCAGGACTCCTCTTCTATAGCAAAGATAGCCACAGTTACTTTAAGACTTTGCTTTCCTAATTTGAGCAGTAAATTAGAATATGTACAGCAGCCAGCCATTTATGTTGGTGATTTCAAGGAAATCAAAACTATCAGATCAGTGTACATATGATTAAGGCATATATTTTGCAGACGATATACAGGAAGTGGAAAGACACAGCAAGGACAGAGTGAAAGCAGTTGTTCAAGTACTGCTTAAGCACTAGGTAAGAATATAAAGGAACTAATATGATTAGAATAAAAAATATTGTTTAGTGGTATGGGGATGGAAAAAAGAGACCACTTTTCCCTCCACAATACCTTATTTCCAAAACTAGAAAGGATAATTTATCCAGAACCCATAACATCAAATTTTGATTTGGCCTTTACTTTCTGCTCCTTCAGAAAGAAGAAAATTAAACCAAAAAATTCCTACCATTTCCTTACTTGCACTTGGTGTGTTTTTTCTGTCTTATATCTCTTTCTAGCCTCTGCATAAGAATAAGAATGCTGAAGGATGGGTCATGGAATAGATAAACATATCTCACAGCTTCCATTTTGTTTCAGTTAATGTACTAAGTTACTGAGGCAACCATATAAGGAAAGAGAAAATTGTATCTGCATCAGAGGAAGTAGAACATTTGGGTCCATGTTTCTTATGATATATTATCTTCCATTCTGGAGAAATTAAAAAAAAAAAATTCTTGGAAAACTTCCATCATCCTTCAAATGGCAGTGACCTCTAAGTAAAGTAATCTTCATGAGTTACTATTTGACTATTGCTATTTTTGATTCAACTATGACTTTTAAAAAAATTCTTTTTAAAAAATGTACTAACTCATTATTCTGGATGGTCTCTGAGCTGTAGAAAGAAATCTAGATTAGGATAACAAGTGATTAATGATTATCTACATTGCCAATTTTGTTAAGAGTCTTATAGCCTTTAGGCCAAACTGAATGTTCTTAACTTTCTTGCTAAAACTGAACCAGCTACTCCTGACATCTTTTTTAAGAGTTCCATTTATAGAACATAAATGATTGAGAGACCCCACAAAAGGTCACCACAGGTGGCTCTACTGTGATTTCTTTCTTCTTGTGACATATCTTATTAGGAAGTGTGAGAGAAAGAATTGGCCATGGAAAGAAGGAAGTGGAAGGCACATGGCAAAGTTGGAAGAGGCAAAGAATTCGGAGAGAAAAAGAGATGTTTAAATGGTGGGTTACCATGCCTGTCACAATAACTATATAACAAAAGGAAGAATTATTTTTCTCTATGAAAGATTAAAAATGCACCAGAGAAAAAGAATCACCTAAGAGTCACAACTATTTGTGACATTTATTTTTTAACAAAACAGTAACATAAGATTCAGCAGGTGCAGTATATTAAATGATGACCAGCCATTTAATGATTCCATTAAATATTCATAATTCTCTAAATGCAGAATAAAAGTATGTAGTAACTAAACTTATGCTCAGAATTTAAATTCTGTCTCAGTTATTATCCTAGAGAAAAAGAAATCATGTAGAAACCTTTTTCAGGCCCTGTGACATATAAACTTTCAACTCTAAGCACTAAATTAGGTTCCTCCCCATTTTCCTACCCCCTCACACCTTTTCTTCCTTCTTTCCTCTCTCACTGAATTTTTATCTTCTTTTCCCTAAGGTTTTCTCTTTTCAAATTCAGTTATATTCAATGCATCCTTTAGGAAGCATTCTATCACTCTTCTCCCCAGATCTTTAGCTTTGTCCATGTCATGAATATGTTGATATGCATGTGTCTGTGTGTCTTTAGTTAGTATCTCTAGTCATATTTTATTTTATAGTTTAGAAATAAGCTTTGAGTGCAAGTAAACAAATCAGAAAACGGGGTAGTTTCTTTAAAACACTTTGAATGTCACACTTGAAAAAAAATTTTTCCCTGGGGCCACAACATTGTATTAAAACAAAACGATCCTTTCTAATTTATTATTTTTTTTGAAATCAAAAGTATAGTTTAATATATCTCAAACAAGAAGTGGTACAATTAATCAAAGTATACACTTAAACTATCGAAACGGTTTTGCCATTCTAATGGTAGCTTGTTTATGCCAGCAGCAAAGAAGGCTAGAAAGTGAGCAGCAATGACATCACCAAAAGTATTTTCCACAGCTTGTTGAGAATTGAATATTTTTCCTTGCAAGAAGTGGTCCAAAGCGTGGAAGAAGTGGTAGTCAGTTGGTACAAGGTCTGGTGAATATGGTGTTTTTTTATGGTTTTCTGTGCATGAGTTATATGCAATGGAATCCACGTTTTTAGAATTAAATTATCAATATTAATTGTAACAATAAAAAGATCAACCTGTAATATTTTCAGAACCAACAGCAGGGTTTTGCTTCATGCCGCCCTGGATTCAAAACTAGCCTGAATTAAATACAACTCACATGGCAGTAAATGTGTTAAGTGTATCTAACTGAAGTTAAATATTTTTCATCCTATGTAAACATTTTGAATCACTACTAAATTTGATATTCTTCAACATGTCTTTTGTAAGATCATTGGAACTGCAATGTAAGATCATTGGAATTGCAATTATCATATTTCCTATAATCATATTTATGAAGATAACCTGAAAATGCTGAAAAGAAAACCAAAGTTACTTATTTATTAACATAGATTATTTGTTTGGTGGAAATATTCTTTCCTAGCTGGATTAGAAATTTTTTTCAATTACTATTTGCCTACATGTTACCCTAAAATGAATGAGAAGAACTTGATAGTTAATGTTATTTTTTATACAATAAGGCAAATATCTAGATAAAATGTAAATTTAAAATGTTTTTGGTATTTGCTTTTTGTAACTTTTTATTATAGTAAAATTTCAAACTTATATAAAAAGAGTTACAAAAAAGTATTACAAAGAACTAACATTTACCCTTTAAGGAGATTGAGTGTTAGTTTACATTTCTCCCTGAAAGCTTTGTTCTTTTATCTGTCTTTGCATCTACTTTTCTCTATATCTTTCTATCTATTTAACCATTTATCATCTTATCCTGGACCATTTGAGAGTAAGTTAGAGATGCTGTGTTCCTTTACCCCTGAATACTTTCATATTTCTTGTCTAAGAACAAAGATGTTATGTTATATAATCTCTATATAGTTACCAAAATCAACAAATTTAATATGGGTACAATGTTATTACCTAATTCATAATCTATATTCAGATTTCTTCAATTGTCTTAATAATTTTGTTAATAGCTATTTTTTTAGAAAGTTCAGGATCTTACATTTAGAGATCGTATCTCATTGGTTTCCTTTAATCTGGACCATTTCTTCAGTCTTTTTTGTGTTTATCGAAGTTGATAATTTTGAAGAATAAAGGCAAACTATTTTCTCTTGAGTTTGTTTCATGTATCTTCATTATTAGAATTAGGCTGTACATTTTTGGCAGGAATATCACTGAAATGACATCAGGTCCTGGTCACAGCATCATATCAGAAGGCATATAATGTTCATTTGTCCAAATATTGGTCATGATAACATTGATCACTTGGCTATGGTAGTGTCCATCAGGCTCTCCTACTATAAAGTTTACTCTTTTTCACTTTATAATTAGTGATTTGTGGGGAGATATTTTAGATTATGAAAATATTCTGTTCCTCATTGAATTGCCATCTACCTTATATCCACCCATCAAATTTTTATTTACTAGTTTTTGCATCCATTTCCCTTTTTCTAATTCTGTCATCCCCTCTATATTTATTAATTAGGATTCTACTGTAAGGACTAGTTTTGTCTTCACTATTCCCTCATTTATTTTTTTATTTTTTATATCACCATGAGCTTGAGGATTCTTATTTTGTTCAATACATTACTATCATAGTTTCTCTGAACAGTCAAATTGTCCTAGAATTGTATAGTGGTGAACCCTTCAAACTGGCTTTTGAAACTTTTTAAGCATTTCTATGATTGTTGGAATATTTCTTTACATTTTTTGAGTTCATGTGATTTTTTTCCCCTCAGGTATCAGGAAATGAATGATGAAGGAAAAAGTCAATGCTAGTTCTGAGGCCTACTTTATTCTACTGGGATTTTCTAATTGGCCTCATCTGGAAGTAGTTCTTTTTGTGGTTATCTTGATATTCTACTTGATGACACTGGGAGGCAACCTGTTCATCATCATCCTGTCATACCTGGACTCCCATCTCCACACTCCCATGTACTTCTTCCTCTCAAACCTGTCTTTCCTGGATCTCTGCTACACCACCAGCTCTATCCCTCAGTTGCTGGTCAACCTCTGGGGCCCGGAAAAGACCATCTCTTATGCTGGTTGCATGATTCAACTTTACTTTGTCCTCGCACTGGGAACCACAGAGTGTGTCCTGCTGGTGGTGATGTCCTATGACCGTTACGCAGCTGTATGTAGACCTTTGCATTACAGTGTCCTCATGCATCCTCGTTTTTGCCACCTGTTGGCTGTGGCTTCTTGGGTAAGTGGTTTTACTGACTCAGCACTTCATACCTTCTTTACCTTCTGGGTACCCCTGTGTGGACATCGCCAAGTGAATCACTTCTTCTGTGAAGTTCCAGCACTGCTGCGACTATCGTGTGTTGATACCCATGCTAATGAGCTGACACTCATGGTGATGAGCTCCATTTTTGTTCTCATACCTCTCATCTTCATTCTCACTTCCTATGGTGCCATTGCCCGGACTGTACTAAGAATGAAATCAACCACTGGGCTTCAGAAAGTTTTTGGGACATGTGGAGCCCATCTTATGGTTGTATCTCTCTTTTTCATTCCAGCCATGTGCATATATCTTCAGCCATCATCAGGAAATTCCCAAGATCAAGGCAAGTTCATTGCCCTCTTTTATACTGTTGTCACACCTAGTCTCAACCCTCTAATCTACACCCTCAGAAACAAAGATGTAAGAGGGGCAGTGAGGAGAACAGTGGGGTGGCAATGAATCTGTTTACTTGTGATATTAACAGCATGATGAAGCATCTCTTCACCGATGGTTTACCCATCCCTTTATTCATCAGTCACCTTTCGTTCACTCACACCATCAGCACTTACGGAGCACATACTCTCACAAGATCACAGAGTTCTTGGAAACAGAACTGAATAAAACACAATCTGCCTACAGTTCACTGTGGAGAAAACAGCCATGTAAAATCACCATCAAATATCAATAATTTTTTCTGTGGCACAAACCAAATGAATCCAAGATAACCTTTTCTTAATTGAGAAGGAACCATGAAATTTTTTGTAAAGATTGATAAAAAAACAGTTTATAATTCCTGTGGAAAGGTGATGTTCTCAATTTGTAAAATCTCTATACTATGTCTTCTAATTTCTTCCTTTTTAGGCAGAATACTTTTGTCTTCTTCTTTTAGTTTAGTTAAAGACATAGTGAAATGCTTTAAATCTTTTCTCCAACACTGCTATTCTTTGTTGAATAGAAATACTGAGAGGAATTTTGGTTCGTATTCTTTCATATCCAATATCAACAGTAAGAAAATAATTTTTTATGGATTGTAGCAGGAAAGGCTCTGAAATGATGCAGCAAAAGTAGGCATTTCACACCCTTCTTTTTTGCAAGGCAGTAAAAGTGTGTAGGAGATGGAAAGAGCTTATAAAGTATTGATCATCACAGGCTGGATATAATTAGGTGAGGAAAGTGCTCAGAACACCTACATAGTCGAGGGAGCTATGAAGAATATTTGATATTTGAGGCAGCCAGAGAACTAGGCTTGGAAGATGACTTGAAACCAATGGGTGTATAAAAGAAGTACTTGAAAATATATTGAAAAAAATGTGTGATAAAAGCTATTATATGGAAAATGTTAATTTATTTTTCTTATTAAGCTTAACTAATTTGAGTATTTGTGGTTAAGTACATTATGAATGTAAACTTATATACATTTTCCAAATAAAAATGTATTCTTATAAAAGTCATAGTTTTGTTACTTATGTTATTATCAACCATCTCCATCTGAAATAAGTGTACTATATATACAACACTTTAAACAGGCAATCATAGTCAACTGGAGTGGAATAACAACTAAAGGAGAATTCAATATAAAGTAAAATATTTTAAATTCTTGAGTTTTGTCTTTAACTCAAATGTCAGCTGTAGCTTTTGAGGACTTTAAGATTGAGATATGATTGATTCAAACATTATTTCCTCAATTATTAAAATAAAAACACATCCCAAAACTTCCCCCAATTTCCTGTGTGGCTGGCAATTTTATTGGTTGTTCTGACTTTGTCTCTTTCTGTATCTGTGACTCTTCCTTTATCTCCAACTAGACATGAAAAAACTGTCCAGGAAATAAAGAACCAAGAATCATGTGTATAAAAGAACTTTTAGCAAACAAATGGGACCACATAGAGTAAAACGATACATAAAAATGAACTTTTAGAAACTTAAAAAAACACAGCTTAATCCTTTGAACCATTGTGCCCTATGGAAATCTTCCACCTAAATTTTTTTGTCCATCATTATTGAGATAAATTGATAAAAATTCAATTACAATCTAATTTTTTGATATATGTATATATTATGAAATTATTTTCAAGCCAATTAATAGATCATCATATCACATACTAATCATTTTTGTGGTAATAACATTTAAGATATATTGTCTTAGCAATGTTCAAGTATATAGTACAATATTATTAATTATAGTCACCGTGTTATACAATAGATCTCTTGAATTTATTCCTCCTGTCTAACAGAAACTTTTAACCTTGACCAAAATCTCCCCATTTTCCCTGTACCTCCTCATATCTAACTTTTGGCAGCCATCATTCTACTCTTTGCTTTTATAAGTTCAATTTTTAAAATTCCACATATAGGTAAGATCATGTAGTACTTCTCATTTTATGTCTGGCTTATTTCACTTAGCATAATGTCCTCCAGGTTTCCCATGTTTTCAGGAATGTTAGGATTTCCTTCTTGTTTTAAGGCTGAATAGTATTAATGTTGTGTATATACCATATTTTCTTTATCCACTCATCCCTCAATGCACACTTAGAATGATTCCATGTCTTGTCTATTGTGAATAATGTTGCAATGGACATGAGAGTACAGATATTTCTTTGACATACTGATTTCAATTCCTTTGAATATATAGCCAGAATTGGGATTGTTGGATCATGTGGTAGTCCTATTATATTTTTAATTTTTTGAAGAACTTCCACAGTGCTTTCCATAATGGCTGCATTAATTTACATTCCCCAAAACAGTGTACAAGCATTCCCTTTTTTTCCCACATCCTTCCCAACACTTGTTATCTTTTGTCTTTTTCGTAATAGACATTCCAACAGGTGTGAGGCATGAGGTGGTACTACAGGGGTGGGCCTGGAGTCTGGGCCCACTGGAGCCTGGAATGGTGGGAACAAACTTGGAGTCTGAAGCTGGGGTAGGCCTAGAATCGCGTTGCTTGGGGGCTGGTCTGAAGCCTAGGTCCATGGGGCCTAGCCTGGAAGCTGAGCCTGCATGTGGCAGTCTGGAGGATAAGTCCTTGGGTCTTGGGACCATGAAGGTTGGCCTGGAGCTGGGTTTCACTGGTAAGGGGCCTGGTATTGGGGTCCACAGCAAAGTCAGGTGTTCACTTCACTTTCCTTCCCCCATGTGGAGGGTATCTGTCCTATGCTGTGTTGCTGGGGCTTGGGGTACAGGTGACACAGGTAATCAATGTGTCTTTTCTTATTTCTATGTTATACCAGGTACTGTGATCTCACACCAAGATTCCTTATCTCTTGCGAAGGTTTTTCGTTTTTGTTTTTTTTTCTTGGTATGATAATAATCGTTCAAAACAAAATTTATGTGGATGATGGGGGTGGAGAGATGAGTGCTAGAAAGTCCTATTCCACCATCTTGCTGATATCTCTCCCTTCCACTATCTAAATTTTTTTTTTTGCTTTTTAATTTCTTGTGTGCTTTTCTGCTTATAAAACATACATATTCTCTCTTATATACATATAACTTTTTTTAAATTTTGGGAAGCTATAATTATAGCATATGTGATAGACAATGCTAGCCACATTAACATGATATTCTAGTTAATTTAATATAAAACAGAGATCGGTTCTGAAAATTCCTCTAAAGATGAGTGCAAATATTACTGTTTTCATTGTTTTGTATTTTTCAAACCAGTTATATAAACCTTATGCAATTGTTTCACAGGTGGAATGACAGGTATAAGTTTTCTCACTTTGTAACTGAAGAGAAATTGAATATATTAATAGATGCCTTACCTGAGCTTAAACAACTTGAATGTGAAAAAAATCAGGGTAAGGATACATCAGCATAGCTCTGAAGGCCCATTCTTATGGGCAACAACATCCTGAACAAAGTAGAAGCTCTGAGATCCTCTCATTGTCAACCCTAAACTTTAAGCCAATGTTTATGAATTACTGTTTACAAAGCACACGTGAATTTGAGCCATAAGCAATTTTACTGAAGGATTAACAATGAAGTCTGTCTTTTCCCCAATAAGAATGAAAAATAATTGCACTGAAGCACAAGATTCTTTAGCCCTGTGAATTTCTCCTTCCCATCCAGACAGATGTCTCCCAATCTTTGTCCATTTCATCTCATTCTTAGTCCTGTGAACCATATTCCTTATATCCATTCCCAATTATCAATTCCTATTGTAACTAAGCAGTACAGAATTAATGGCACAAATATGTCATCCAAGTAACCATAGAAGGTAGCTTTGGCTTCCAGCCCAGGTACATTCGGTTCTGCTCTGCTACGTGGCCTCAGACTCATATCTTTTACCTCAATTTTACAAATGTGGGGTTGGAAGGCAATTGGTGATCATGTGTTATGACAATATTAAATGTCACAAGCTTAATAAACTTTGAAATACAAATTACCATATACCAGATATAATTCAAAAACCATAAAAAACTTACAAAAAAGTTGTGAAAATAGTAGAAAGGTTTACCATTGACCTCTATCTGATTTCACAAATGTTAACATTTTAACATGAATACGTTATCATTCTCTTTTCATAGTAATATAACAATATGTGTTATAAATATTTTTCTGAAATATTACAGAGTATAATGTATATATAGCCCTAAGTCACCCTGAAAATATTTCCTAAAAATAGAATCTAATTCAGGATTACAAATTGGAGGTGTCATGTCTCTTAATCTCCTTAAATTAGGAACCATTTCTCAGTCTGCCTATGTCTTTAATGAGCTTAATATTTTTGAAGAGTAGAAACTATTCTATATTAAACTGATAAGAACGGATACTACACTTGACCTTAGCCAAAAGGCCATTCTATATAATATCCTTCCATTTGGATTTTCATGGTATTTATGCATGATTAGATTCAAATTATTCATTTTTACAGAGATATCACAGAAATACTATTTGGTCCTCCTTAGTGCATTGTATTAGAATGTATATGGTATTTATGCCATTACTAGTGATATTGACTTTTGTTACTTGGTTAACATCGTGTCTGCCTGGTGACATCTTTACTATAAAGTTAATTTTTGGCAAACTCAGATGATCTTGATTTACCTGACACTTTGGCAGTGAGGGACTAATTTGTTTCTCTCAGGTCACACGGCCACCCCTTTTGAACTTCTTTACTACAAAATTTCTATGTTTCCCTTACTAATTCATAATTATCATTTGGAGATGTATGTTGAGATTAGGTAGAATTCTGTTTTTCAACTAACTTTCACTCAGTAGCTTTATTATCAAGTATCCCTTAATAATTCTTCCCAGAAACAATTATTCCTATGGTGGTTGCCAAATGATAATTTTTAAAATTCAGTCATTCTTTATACATTTATTAGTTTTTGCAGTAAGCTAAATAGTGCTACTTTTTTTTCTTCTCTCAATATGTTCACATCCTAATCTTTGGAACCTGTGATTATATATAACTTTACATGACAAAATAATTTTTACAGATGTGATTAAGTACCTTGAGATGGGAGGATTATTCTAGATTATCCAAATGGGCCAATATTATCACAAGGGTGTTGTAGAGAGAGACAGGAGATCAGAAAAGAGAGAAGATGCTATGCTGCTGACTTTAAAAATGGCAGAAGGGGACATGAACCAAGGAACGTAGGTTCCCTCTAGAAGATGGAAAAGGTGAGATTCTCCCCTAAAGCCGGCAGAAGAAATGCAGCCTTGTAGACCCAATTCAGTTTTCTCATCTTCAAAATCATAATATATTTTTGTTGTTTTAAACACTAAATCTGTGGTAATTTGTTATAGCAGCAATGGGAAACTAATGCAGTTGGCAATCTATAGGAAGGAATAGTTTTTTCGTTCATCCTATATGTATGTGTGTGTGTACATATCATCTGTCTATATATCCAACTATTTATCTACTTTAATATGAACTTATGATTCCTACCTTATTCTATCAGTATTTTTGTGTTGAGACTATCACTATTTTGGCCAGTGAGCACCTCTTCCAGCCAGCTAATATATCCTTTAGATACGTGCCCACACTTCTTAGAAAATAGCCTTAATTTTTGGCAAACTTAGATGATCTTTACTTATCTGACACTTTTCTTTGGCAGTGAGGGACTAATTTGTTTATCTCAGGTCACATGGCCACCTCTTTGAACATAACAGAAGGGTTTCCTTATGGACAATTTACTAGAAATGCACGCAGGACACAAAACCGAGGGATGGTCATATTGTTGACAAATATTTGTGTAGTTATAACATTACATTCCTTTACTCTCGCAAGAAATAGAAAAATTTTGTATTGTGTTTTAGAGTGGGGCAACACTGAAGAACCATGAAGGCTTATGAGTTTGGGGAACCATTTATGGCAGGATTATAAATCCTTGCAATTTAAGGACTTTTCAAATTACCTTGATTCTTCATGAGTTTTTACATTCAAGCTTTTGGTTGATAAGTTAATGACAATGAGAATTACACTCACCCATGCCTACCCTCCTGATCTAACCCAAAACAAAAGAGGTAAAGACTGTTGAGGGAAGGAATCTTTGTTTGACTTTTTTTTAGTAATAGGTTTACAAAGGCCTCCAAAATATATGTTTATATTTAGAGGACTCTGACTTTTGATGTGAGCATGTAAATTCTTAACTGCCAAGGTCTTAGGCAGTGATCTCTGAATCATACATGTATATAAAGACATTAATACTCATAGATTTTGAAATTGCTTCTTAGGGCCAAGGAGAGACACCCTGTGGCTAGTATACTTTGTTTAAGAACAGCCTATATGTTTCTATTTTATTTGTGCTGTTAAGTGAAAATGTTTAGGAAGCACTGACCATCCTCCCCGCTGCCATCCCACTGATGATCTCTCCTAGTTGCCAGGTGAAGACTTAGGTTCTATGTAGAACACTCCTGGTGTTCTTTGCAGTTTGTCATAAAGTCAGAGGGTCCTGGCACCTGAGGCAGATCTGGTGCTATGGAGGACCTGCTTGCTGCTGTGAAGTTTTACTTTATACATGTCCTGGAGAAGCTGAGTGAGGTCATGTCAGCATTGCCAGGAGACACAAGACTCATGTGAGATCTCTATGGCTTAACATGGGGGATGGTGGTAAGTGAAAATACATTTAGATTTTTAAAAATAATTGGAAGCCAAATTTATGCAGAAAAGAGCTTACCCTAAGAATTTCTGCTCTCGTTGAAGATAAATGTAAAGTTTTTCATAAATTAGGCTAATTT
The DNA here is from genome assembly GCA_963575035.1 of Avahi laniger. Classification (NCBI taxonomy): domain Eukaryota; kingdom Metazoa; phylum Chordata; class Mammalia; order Primates; family Indriidae; genus Avahi; species Avahi laniger. The sequence goes on along the minus strand of CAUYSK010061628.1, from coordinate 4,568 downwards.
AAAACAATAAGAAGATAGTTATCTTTGATGAAATGTAGCCTTGAGAACCAGAATCAAGTGCTCTAAATCAATAGGAAATTTGGGTTTAAAACGGATGCTTTGAAAAAGGTATGTAAAGGAAGGAAACCTTAATGTTCCCCAGGTAAGTTTTGATTAGCTTAAGAATGGGTGTTCAGTCCCTAGAAGATGCATTCAATTCTTTTCCATTATAAGAAGCAGATGTCAAAACAACCTTATGAATAGATTGAAAGAGTGAAAAAAGAAAAAAGTAACTTAGAACAGCAATAAAATAAGCCTAGGATGAATATTTCAATTTTTAAGAAAGCCCAAACTGCTTGCAAAAGCTCAAGGATTGGGCAGAACAATTGAACATATAGTGGATAAAAAAGATATTTGAATTCTTGAAATAAGTGCTAACTGGTAAAAAAAGTCAGACCAAATCTCTTAGTGAACAATTGATGAGTGTTTTCTACTCTTCTTGGAGAAGATAAAATGGATGCATAGACTTAGAATTGAATAAAATAATCAGAAAATGAGTACCAATCAATGATTAATCAAAAGAGGCTTTGAAGAAATTGATTTATGCTTCTTTAAAAACTCTTCATAGAGAGCTAAGATGTGAGTTAAATTATTTGAAGAATCAATGAAATCTTTAAAAATCATATTAAAGTATTCAGAATGGATCAAGCATCTTCCAGCCAGAAAATGCAGTTTAAAAGTGAGATTCAAGACCTTCAACAGAATGTTCAAGAAATTTTTAACTGTATTAAGAAAATGGAATAAATTTCACAGATTATTTATATTAGAATGAATTAATTATGTAAAGATAGAAAGTTTTCATGGCAGTTGAAATCATGCACATTAAGTGATAGGTCCTAACAGAAAATACCCTAAATTCTTACAAAAAATTTGGAAGACACTACCTATTCCTAGCAAAGACATCATTTTTCACATTCAAAACAGCTTATAATAATTGACATTCAGTTCAATTAACTGAAAGAAACCTTAATGACTTAAGAAAATTCATGAAAGACTAGACATCAGCAAATTTTTCCTATAAAAAGTCAGATAGTCAATATTTAAGTTTTGCGAGCCAAGAGGCAAAATTGGAGTATTATGAAAGTATGTATATAAAAAGATTGCTGTACTCCCCCGAGTTCTGTGTGTCCTGCGATGGTTATTTACAGGAGGGTTTGACAAAACAGTTAACTACTAAAAGTATCCAAAAAAGGCCTGAGAAAATCTGCTTAAAATGTATAACCTTGTATTGCTACTGATGGGAGTAGTTGTTTTTATATCTTTTAAAAATAATAAAAATTCTGTTAAAAAATATAAAAAAGAAATTGAAAGAAAATTTTCACAAATTATTTTACTGGCTAAATAATAACACTGAAAATAAATTATAGCAAGAATGGAAAATTAGAGGAGCTCTCATCATTTATTGCTGATGAGAATGCAAAATGATACCACCTCTTTGAAAGACCGTTTGCAGTTTCCTATAAAGTTTAACCTTATGACATAACAATCACATTTGTAGGTATTTATCTCAGTGAACTGTAAACTGGGGATAAAATTTTTAAAATCTTTTAAAAAATTTCTTCACATCTTAAGAAAAAAACTGTACAAAAATTTTCATGCAAATGTTTACAGCAGCTTTATTCATAAGGACTCAAAACTGGGAACAACTCATGTCCTTCAACAGGAGAAAGATAAACTGTTGATTTCTTTTATTTTTTTTTTGGATTTTTTTTTTATTTCAGCATATTATGGGGGTATAGATGTTTAAATTACGTACGTTGCCCCTGTCCTCCCCTCCCCGCCTAAGTCCGAGTTTCAAATATGTCCATTCTTCAAGTGGTGTGCATTGCACTCTTTCTGTATGCATATACCCATCCCCTCCTCCCCCCTCCCCCCTGCCCAACATCCAATAGATGTTATTCTTATATATGCACTTATGTGTTGATCAGTTAATACCAATTTGATGGTGAGTACATGTGGTGCTTGTCTTTCCATTCTTGGGATACCTCACTTAGTAGAATCTTTGTTTTATTCAATTCTAAGTCTATGCATCTATTTTATCTTCTCCACACAACAGAATACTATTCATCAATGGAATGGAGTGAGCTATTGATATGTGCAATGACATGGATGCATTTTAAATGTATTTTACTAAATGAATGAAGCCAGACTCTAAAGACTGAATACTTATAATTTTACTCATAAGACATCTGGAAAAGGAAAAACTATAGGGATAAAAACACAGCAGTGGTTGCCAGGTGTTGGTGAAGGGGAGATTGGTTGATTACAAAGGAGACACAGAGGGGAACTTCCAGGTGATGAAGTTGTTCTGTATTGTGCTGCACTAGTGATACATGACTGCAGGCATCTGTGAAATTCCACAGAAGTGTACATCTCACAAAGTGAATTTTAATGTATGCATATGAACAAGCAAAAATATCAGCCAGGATGTGGGAAGATCCTAGGATGGAATGCAGACGGTGGCAAATGAATCTCATTGTATTTCTATTTTTATTTTTAATGTTTTTATAATTTAATATTATTTTATTATAGATATTTTTATTTACAAAAGTTCCTATCCTTATTTTACAGTAGGAAAAAAATAGAATATTTGTTGTCAATAAACACTTATGCAACCTTTTTGTTTTGGCAGAAACTTCATGCTCCATGACTCCATAACAGAAATAACTCATTATATCAAAATTGTATGTGCTCGGTTTGAGCCATTTAATTTTACTGGCAGTATGGTACATTGAGTGCGTGGCTTTAGGATGAGTTTCCTTATTTGCTAGCTGTAAAGCTACAAGGAAGTTAAGCAGCCTAGATTTTAATAAATCTCTACTTCACAAGATCATTATGAGGAATTGGTAATTCGAAGTGTACAAAGCTACAGCACATCTCATGTGCTCTCAATCCCTGAAAGGAAATCACTTATGACTTCCACAGAGAAAGCCTTTTGAATCTCACTGTATTTTTAATGTATTACATAACTACACTGAAGGGGGTAAAGAAAAAGTAAGGACTAACATAAATCACTTTCGAAAATGGGGTTTTGAGTGAAAAATGGCTGAAGACAAAAGTACCTGTGCATAAACACTGTATCTGAGTAGTAAATTTCTTTCTCATGTGGGTACAATTAATGCTGAAATAGCTTCACACATGTGGCATGGTTGAACAAAAAGAATTAAAGGGGGAGGGGCCCGAGGTGGCGGGCTGGAAGCAGCCTGCACTGGCTTTCTCAGGACAGGAGTGAAGGTGGTGAGCAGATATCCACCTTCATACCGATTGTCCAAAGGAGAGCACTGCGAATCAAAAGAGAGGTGACAGGAGGCACCCAAAGGGAAAGGAAGGAAGCGAGGTGACCTGCTCTGCAGTTTGGAGGTGCCTGGGGAAGACTAGCACACAGCTGGGGAAGGCATAGAGGGGAGAATCCTGGGGCTCCACATTCCCGGACGGTCATCGTCAACCCTCCGCTGCAGAAGGCCGCAGGACCGGCGTAGTAGGCTATCCGGAGACTGTGCAGCGCACTGCTCCAGAGAGAGGGCGCAGCGGTGACCCATTGGCTGGAAAACCTTGGGCGCTGCGGCTGGCGCTAATTCAAAACCCTGGACCCAGAGCGCTGCCTCCAGCCTCAGACGGTAACTCCGAGCTCAGACGCCTTGCTGCTGCCTCCGCATCGCCCCTGCCAGTGTGCAGGGAGGGAGTGGGCAGATCGGGCGTTCCTGTGAGTGCCGTGTGCAGGAGCCAGGCACTCCAACTGCAGTTAGGAGACCCGGCGGGCCAGCGATGGCTGCAGCCCGTGGATGCGGGCGGAGTTGCACTCAAGCCAGCGTCGGGCCAAGAAAGGCCAGGGATCTGAACTCGGCAGCTCTCAAGCCAGCCAGCGTTGACAATCATGCGGCCCACAGGCATGGGCGGGGCTAGGCTCAAGCCGAGAGGTCTGACAAAAGCCGCTGCCGGCAGACCTAACCCCGACAGCTCCCAAGGCTGCACTAGCAGACAGCCTCCGCGGCTCCAGGCATGCGCGGAGCTGCGCTCCAGCCCGCACACCGCGGACAGACACTGCAGTCTGTGGATCGGAGCCGGCAACCCTCAAGCCGAGGCAGGCTGCCAATTGCTGCCCCAGGATGGTGCCAGTGGGACTATGCTTAAGCCACACGGGACAACAAACGCTGCCAATCACGGATCTGAGCAGGACAGTTCCCAGGCCAGCAGGGGCAGACAATCGCTGCCACCCGCGGGCATGGACAAAGCTGAGCTCAAGCTGGTGAAACCTGACAAATGCCACTGCACGCAGTTCTGAGTGAGCGGCTCTCAAGCCAGGATGATCACCACTGCTGACGGAACTAGGTGGGGCATTCACACACGGCAACACAAGGACCCCCAGTGACAACCACAGGGCAACGGTGAGACAGGAGGAGACACAAGAGAGCAAGTGTTAAACGCTCACAGTAATCCACCCATCTCGGGCTGGGTCAATTCCCCAGAGTAGGACACAATTGCATCCACCATCCAGGGACCTCTCCTTTGCGCAAAGTAGGAGAGCTCCC
>CAUYSK010061622.1:0-24824 GCA_963575035.1 Avahi laniger | reverse complement strand
ACAAAGCAGGCAAAGAAGGGTAGATTTGGAGCTGAGAGCCATTACATGGATACCCAGCCTGTAAGGTGCTTTTAGTTTTCCAACTTACCCCTCCCACCCTCATACCCTCTTTCATATGTCAAAATACTTTTTTTTTTTTTTGAGACAGAGTCTCACTCTGTTGCCTGGGCTAGAGTGCCGTGGCGTCAGCCTAGCTCACAGCAACCTCAAACTCCTGGACTCAAGCGATCCTCCTGCCTCAGCCTCCTGGGTAGCTGGGACTACAGGCACGCGCCGCCATGCCTGGCTAATTTTTTCTATAGTAAGTTGTTTGGCTAATTTCTTTCTATTTATAGTAGAGACCGGTTCTCGCTCTTGCTCAGGCTGGTCTCGAACTCCTGAGCTCAAACAATCCACCCGCCTCGGCCTCCTGGAGTGCTAGGATTACAGGTGTGAGCCACCACGCCCGGCCAAAATACTTTTAATATTAAAGCAAGTCTTCATTTAAATCTACCCTGTGTTGAAAGGGCAAAAATAGAAGACAATTTGAGTAAAGAAATGTGACGTTTTATATGATCTACAACTCTCAAAGGAAAAGTAATAATTTTTCAGGGTTTTTATGTTATTTACGAGAGATAATTATTTAAAGAGAAAATTGTTTTTTCCTTTCTATGTGAGTCCTTGAGGAGCTCACATCCATCTTACCCTTTGTAAATTTGTGTAGTGCTTTGCTTTGCACGGAGTATCTCACGTAATTCTTGCAAAGCCCTGATTCATAAGCAGAACAGCGTCATGAATTGCATGTCACAGATGAGGAATCAAATTTCAGTTATTTTGACTTGCCCAAAATCAACTTGGCAAGTGACAGAACTTTTATTTATTTGGTAATAGTCCACAGTTAAAACTTTTCATTATTCAAGCGGACTTCTCTTCCCCTTTATCCTATACATGTTGATGTGCTCACTGTAAGAAATTCCAGGTCAGTGATCTCGACACCTGTGCAGTGGCACAGGACAGTAGAATGTACGGGAATTCCTCAAACTGCACCTATAATTGAACTGTATTTTTCACTGAAGTCTGTTTTTTCATTATTTCAGAGGTGCTTGTTCCTTTGTCTGGTTAGCGATCAGTCAGTTGGCCGTGGCATCAAACAGCTTTCCGTCTCACTAATCCCAAACCTTTCTACCACTACCAAGTGGCTAAAACAGCAACGACTTTGATGAGCTGTTATTCAAAGAAATCATATCACGAGTAATTTTGAAAAAAAATTAGCTCTGTGTTACAAATTTGGAATTTGGAATAGGAAGAAGGTTGAACACGTGTTAACACTTACTGCATCTCAGGGGACTCTGAATTGTGGTTAAGGGCTACGTGTGTACAAAGCACAGCGGGAGCACAGAGGCAAAATGTGCCTCCGTAGGCTTCCCTTGACACCCCTTTTTAAAAGCTCTGTCTTTCCAGATCATTCTTTGTATCCTAACATTTAAAAGAAAAAAAGAGGATACAGAATGGCATTAAATGAAAGAAGGGCTTCTGCTCCTCTCCATCCTACTTTTTAGAGCTCTCACCCTTAACAGTTTTTAGTTTTACACGTTCTGGTGGCCCTGCTCATCGTCATTCTAAGTGCCATGCTTATGCTGCCATTTCGCTGGTCACTGAACCTTGGCCCAAACCTATCACAGGAACTCCCTGGTATGGAGATGCCCGCCTCTCCCCTCCTCTCCCCTGGAGCTTTGTTCAGTTTCATTCTTCTGCTTACCTAACCTTCTATTTCTCTTCTTTCTTTTTTTCCCTTGAGACAGGGTCTTACTCTGTCACCCCGGGTAGAGAGGGTAGAGCACAGTGGTGTCAGCCTAGCTCACAGCAACCTCAAACTCCTGGACTCAAAGCGATCCTCCTGCCTCAGCCTCTCAAGTAGCTGGGACTACAGGCATGTGTCACCACACCTGGCTAATTTTTTCTATACTTTTAGTTGTCTGGCTAATTTCTTTCTATTTTTTTTAGTAGAGACAGGGTCTCACTCTTGCTCAGGCTGGTTTCGAATTCCTGAGCTCAAGCAATCCCCCACCTGGGCCTCCCAGAGTGCTAGGATTACAGGCGTGAGCAACCACACCTGGCCATCCAAGAGCTTTTAATTCTCTAAATGTTCCCTTTTTAGGGCATTCTATTGTTCTTTCATGATTGGTATTTCATCTCTTCTGATCCTGGCATTGTTTATTTCCTCTAAGTTTTGTTACATTGCTTCTTTGTTTCTCTTTCATTTTGGTTTCTCTCTTTCTTGCTGGAGGTTTCCCTCCAGTGTCTGGTTGTCCTGCACTGTCCATTTATATTTATGAGCAGGAATGAAAAAGCTAACTGATATTCTGGGAGCACTGATAGGGCACGTCAAAGGCGATGGACCACATGTTCATGTCCTCCTAATTCATATGTTGAAACCGTTATCCCCAGTGCGATGGTATTTGGAGATGGGCCTTTGGGAGGTAATTAGTTCATGAGGGTAGAGCCCTCATGATGAGATTAATGCCCTTTATAAGAAGAGACACGTGCATGCTATCTCACTCTCTTTAGCTCTCCTCTCTCCTCTCTCTGCTATGCGAGGACAGCATGAAGACATCCATCTGCAAACCAAGAAGAGAGCCCTCACCAGACATCAGATCTACTGGTGCCTTGATCTTGGACTTTCCAGCCTCCAGAACTATGAGAAATAAATATTTGTTGTTCAAGCCATCCAGTCTGTGGTATTTTTGTTATAGTAGCATGAACTAAGAGATCAGGGTAAAGGTGAGCCCGTGTAGTGATCAGACATAGACCTGGTTCTTTCACTGGGAGACCCTGAGTTATCAACATGTGTAGTCATTTCTCTTAGATAATCCATTTCCTCCGAGAGGAATCTAACAGACTTTTGTGTGGGGGTGAGAGAGGGAGTGAAGGAGGGTCATAGACATCCCTGGTTGCAGCATTCTCAGAGCACACAGAAAAGGGGAGTGGGGTCGCCAGTCAGAATGGGGACTCGGCCTCCATCTTCTGTCCTCACGACTGGCATTTCCAATCTGGAGACCCCCTCCATAAACCTTCTGTCGGGCTGTTGACTTGCCGCAGCATGGGGCGGGGAATCTAAGTTACTAACTTCTGATACCAACAGTCAACCATCCCATTAAAGGAAATACCTGGAACCTTTAGTTCCTGAGTCTTTCTAGGGAGCTGTAAATGACCTTGCTTACTCACATTCACCCCTGCAGGAGTCTGGCTTTCTTCTCCCTTTTTAGATGGCTTCTGCTTTTCAGGTCCTGAAATTTTATGGCCATCTCTTTTCTGTTTTTTCTCTGTTGACCTCCTTATCATTATATATGGGATTTTTTTTCTGGGGGCGGGAAGGGGGCTTTTTAAAATCTCTTAACTGTAAGTTTATTGGGAATTGGGACATAAATGTATGTGTTTAACCTGCCATCTTTAACTGAAAAAAAGGTCATATTTAGGATCTTTTAATAAAGCTTCTCAATCCTTGTACCTCTGAAAGTCTGTATCTTGCCTTCACACTCTATTAGCAATGGCTGCTACAGAATGCTAGTTTCACACTCATTTTCCCTCCAGGCTTGGAGGCTTTATTCTACCAGACTTTAAGCATCCACTGATGCTGATGAGAAGACTGCTATCTGCTCAGGGCACACCTGTTCCTGTATAAGTAATCTGTTTTTCTCTCTCTGAACAGGTTTATGGTCTTTTCTTTATCCTTGATTTTCGATTTCACAGATTCATCTCCAGGGGTGAGAATTTTTTTATTCATTTTGTTGGGTGCTCAGTGGGACCTCCCCACCCCAGGAAGAATGGCTCTCTGATTCCACCTTCTTCTCTTGCTCACAGAATAAAGTCCCTTTAGTCTGGTTCATCCATCAGTAGATTCTCATTTGCTTTTTATCTTCAGAAAAATTCTTCAAAACCTCTGGGCTGATTCTGTCCACCTCATTTCTCATGTATGTTGTGGACTTACCCTCGTTTGTGAATCCTGTAACCTCAGTGGGATTTGAGGGAGGAGCGAGGGTAAACATGTGTCTCTCTCCGCCACCTCGACCTAGACGTTTCACTTCTCCTTCACGATGCTCATCGTCGGATTGCTTGGGCCTCAGGATGCCAAGTTCCCCAGGTCTTTGCTTTCTAAGCCAACTCGTGGTTGCTTATATGCACCTTTACTAGAATATTCTTACAGGGCAGAAACCAGTTTTACTAACATCATTATTTGTGCATACCTAGAAAAGACAGCTAGTTAAAATTTTTATGCCAGAATAGAACCAAGCAAGTTAAATTACTGCTATTGCTATTTATGCCCAATTATAGCCCTCTTGAATGAGAACAACCAAAGCAATACTCTGTGATTATAGTTCACCTTATTTCTTTCTCTATTTTTTTTCTTTCTCTTTTTTTCCACTTTTCTCTTCTAAATGGCCATTATCCATAATTTCTTTCCCCTTCTTTCCTGGTAGGTATATTTATTTTTGTTCAAATTACTTTCCATGTGCACTTTTGAAAATCAGCCTGTTAAGTGATTCTAGAGTCTGTAAATCATCGTAAAGTGCCTGCAGAAAGGACCCTAAAACGAAGTTACGCATTAAAAAAGAATTCCAAGAAGTCTTAAATACTTTGATCTTTAACTTTGAAAATAAAAACTTTTGGTTCTTCATTAATCACTTGGACTACGTGATTCAGTTCTGAACCGTTTCCTTGGGCTTTGCTAAAATTAATAACAAGCTTTTCAAAATCATTATGGATTAGTTAAGGCTTCCAGCCTATGAAATTTTCTCAAGAACAGAAATAACAAAAGTATAACTTCAATATGAAAGTGATTAGTGGCCATGTACCAAAAATTAAATGCATAAGGTAAAAAACTGATTTTAAACAACTCAATTATGTTAAATGTTATAACACATATTGGAACCATAAATGCATCATAGCTTTAGTGTTGTTAGTAGTCACTGTAACTATCTCTATCAATTCTGAAGGATTTTTTGGTTTTGGTGAAATTGTCTTCATTCTGTGATTGGTCCAGAAAACTTGGGTGATTTTCTAGTCAAACAAGTAAAGAGCTTTTAAATGTGAACAGAAAGTTAATTTACTGGTATAAAAATTTTAAGTAACATTGGAAATTACCCAGACGTATGTTAAAAAAATCTTGCTTTATAAATCTTAGAAATAGCCTTAAAATGTTAATATTGAACTTATAAAGTTGCTAGCCTTGGTGGGACTCAAATTTCATATTATTAATTTCCAAAGAATTTAATTTTCCACAAAACCAACTCTGACAGTTGAGTGAAAACACGGTCAGAAATATTTCTACTCTCAGTATTAATCAGGGGGACTTTTCCATGCCTTTTAAGTTTGCTGATGTCATTCTGTCCTTGCACAACAAAGACCAAGAAATATATATTTTAGTCAATCACTTGTTAGTGATTGAAACCAAAGGAATTTCATATAGTTTAAATCTGAAGACTCAGTTCTCCAAAGAAAATATCCTGAATTTAAAATTTACTTCAAAAACGAAATGGAAGAGTTTTTCCAGCACAGTCTTTGGCACAGTCCGGCTTCTCATGGAAGTGGACTCCTAGATAAGGAGCCCAGATCTGCCTCTGTGGCTGACCCCGAAAGGATTTGTCACCCCAGGGACTTTAAACATGCCACTTTCCCTCTAGTTCATTGATTTTCCAATTATAAAATAAGGACACTAACATTTCTCTTTCTGTGTGTGAGATCATAGCATTTATAATGAAATCCTCGCTTTCTATAATCCATACCTCTGCCTTTCACTCCAAACATTAGAAAATGTTTGCTGTAGAAAAAAAGTAGTCGGCTTACGTCAACTACATTGAAGTTGGATTCTGAAAGATTATTTTATTCAGCTTCAGGCTTTAAGCCTTGGAAATAATCATAGATGCAAATGGTGGTAGAATTTTCATAATGGAAACAATTGTTTCATTCATTGGAGCCAAAATTTCTCTTCATGAAAATGACAACATTTAAAGGAACTCCTATTGACCCAGAATGAGCATTTTGATCTTTTTTAATTAAACAAAGAAAATTTCTTCTGTAAAAACAATAGTTTTACCATGGCTGGTTTTTCATTACAAAATGCTTACTGAAATTTTAAACAACTTGCCCTGTGTAAAATTATTTGTGACAATTTGCTTTAAATTATGATTTTAGAATTTATGGATTATATGGAAAATATATGTGTGAGAGTGTACATATACCTGTATACTTTTTTTTTTTTTTTAGAGATGAGGTCTTGCTCTGTCACCTAGATTAGAGTACAGTGGTGTTATCACAGCTCACTGCAACCTCAAACTCCTGGGCTCAAACAATCCTCCTGCCTCAGTCTCTCAAGTAGCTGGGACTAACAGGCATGCACCACCATGCCTGGCTAATTTTTAAAATTTTGTTTTGTAGAGATCGGGTCTCACTATGTCACTTAGGCTAGTCTTGAACTCCTGGCCTTAAGCAATCCTCCCACCTCAGCCTCCCAAAGTGCTTAAGATTACAAGCGTGAGCCACGGTGCCCAGCCCATATATCTGTATACATTTTTTAAAGTGAGAACCTTTCAAAGGATTATAGAATAGAAAGAAAGACTGCAAGATTCAAAGCATGGATACCCTTAAATAACGACTTCCTCACCAATAAATGGACCACATTTGCTAAACATTTCAGTTTAGCAAACAGACATATTCTGTGTCTCACGGGCCACCTGTCGAATGAGAGGACTCCAGATGGAAGATCAAAGACAAAACCACAGGAACTTTTAGGGTGGGTCCTCAACTTAGTAAAAATAAAGGTACAGTGCCCCTTGAGAACTGGCCCCTAAATTTCCTTCCTCTACTTCAGAGTATGACAATGACATGTATTCAGGGACTTTGGCCAACCAATTTTTGAAGGTTTAGGAAGCATTGAACAAGACTTGACAATATTTATCATGTTTACAAATGCACTTTGAAACATGTACATCGCACCCTATATAAAAATAAAGCTGTGAACAGCTGGACAAGAACATTGGTCTACTTTCCGAACTTTTTTCCAAGTTCCTTGACATCGTGGATTGCCAATTGCTTGCCAATGGAGAGTTTGATTTCTGAAACGACATTTTGAAAATGTTAGTTACACTAAAAACAAACTGAAGAAAATTCTAATTTACAGAATTACATATGGATGTTTTAAAATATATATATTGATCACACACAGAGGTTTAAAGTGTATTACAAATTAATTTTTTAAAAAAGAATCACAGAGTTTTCCTTCTTTAGGTTCCTGTCAAAGCAAGTTACCAATTAATCCCATCTGAGGACACCCTTGTGTTAGGAGAGTAGTTTGGGGTTACTGTGTTTGCTGTTCCCTCTTGATCTGAATACAAATACTACATAAATTAAAGCGGCTTTTTCATGTATATTTAAATTAGGAGGATCTGAACCAATTGACCTCTTTTAATCCTTTCCAACTCTTTGATTCCATCATAAAAAATGGGAGAAGTGGAAAGAGCAGAGCCAGATTATTAAAATTATTTATTTTTAATATTAGTTTTAAACTCACTGGCACCTCAACCAGGGTTTAAGTACTCTCTTTACGGGTACAAATTAAATTATGAATTCATTTAAAGTCAAAATATGGATGAGGTATTCAGAAAAATATTAAGTCTAAATATTAAGTTTCTATTTGACATGAATTCCTGACCCACTTTACTGTTCATATGGTGTGCTCAGTAGAGGCCTATAGGCACAAGTGACTAATAAACATAAATTCAAGTTATTAAATATTAAAACATACCATGGGAATAGTAATTAACTGGAAAGACCCATATTTTACTTTTTAATCTGTATTTTTACCAGTTCCACCTGACATACCTAAACCCATAATCCATGTGTGACCTAACTTGCTCAGCACAAACTTGACTCTTGTCTTAGTTATGGATAGCATTATCAGATTTAAATGGTAAATAAGCGTAAGGCTGGGATAGATTTCCAGAGTGGTAAAATGTCTTGGGGGTTGATTCTTTCAGAAGATCTCTAGATTTTTATAAGGTTATGACCCTGCAGAGCTGAACCCACGAGCTCAGTCATGATTTTATGAAAAAGCCCCATGGAGCAGCGGTTCTAGAACTCCACTCTGGGTATGAATGACCTGGGCAGGGGTCAGGAAACAACAACCCCTATAGGCCAAAGCCAGCCTATCCCCTCTTTTTGTCTAGGCTCTAAGTTAAGAATGATTTTTATGTTTTAATAAAGAGTTAAAATCAAAAGAATAATATTGTGACACATGAAAATTACCTGAAATTCAAATTTTAGTGTCTATAAATAAAGTTTTGTTAGAACAAAACCAAGGTTTACATAGTGTGTATGGCTGTTTTTGTGTTACAAAGTCAGAGCTGAGTAGTTGTCACAGAGACCACATGGCCTACAAAGCCAAAACATTACACTCTGGCCCTTTACAGAAAAAGTTTTCTCACCCCTGGCCTAAAAGATGATGAAAAATCTATCTTCCAAGAGTCTAATTCAGTTGGTGTGAAGTGGGGCTTGGGAATCTGTATATTTTAAATCTCCATCTCAAGAGGTTCTGTTTCTAGTGGTCTTCAGAACACTGCTTTGGAGCGACCAAGGTGGTCATTTAGAAGTTTGATAAACCCCAGTATCAAAACTGACCCATTTATTGCTGGTGTATTTTCTCTGACTTCCACAGGGGACACTGGCGTCCTGGACTCTGGGATTGCCGGACAGACGGCTCCTCACTTACTATTTTGACCCTTTGATATTTTACATACCAGCCAGCTGTCCGGGTCATGGATAGGACAGATGTCTCGGAGTGAGTAACAAGCAAAGTCCTTCAGCCCGTTCCTCCCCCTTACCCGTCAGAGTCCAGGCCGTCTCCGGAGCAGCGGAGGCTCGCGGCGTTCATAGCTGGCGGCTGGCAGTCTACACACACTGTGTATCCCTCCCGGAGATACTGCATCCATCGGGTCAAAGGCCGGTTTTCCAGGGCACAGTGAGGAGTCAGGGACTCTGTCTTGAACTCCATACAGTAACTAGAGCAAAAGAAGCGACAATCGCACGTGCTGTAGTTAGAGGTGGACCAAAGCTGTGGAAGGTCTCAGGAAGCCTGCCGTCTCCAAGGGCGCGTGGCAGAGGAGCAGGTAGCGAGGGCATCGTCACAGCTTCCGCGCCAATCACGGAACGCTTTTAAAGTTTCTCGTTTGCCATGACGACGTATGACTGACAGCCACAAAGAACCTTTTTGTTCTTTTTCAGTGCACGATTGAACTATATGGTCAACACAAATCTGCAGAAGCTTGGACATCCTGTATCCTGTCTAATCGAACCATTGAATTGTGTATGGGAGTCCACGTTTTAGTAGGAAACTAGCCCCTGGTATTTTAAAGAATTATATAAATTGAATACACACTTGCTTTAACCTGGCAACTCTTAAATGTGAGCCCAGAAGGGCCAATCCTTGACACGCAGGGCAGCGCCCGTGCTGTTCTGCCCCACAGAGGTTCCCAGGGGCCTTCCCTAGACTCCCCATCCAGCTCACCTGCATGATTGGGGTAATGAGGATGAGTTTTGGCATGAAGTCAAGCATCAAAGAGATATTGGACATCTAAGATGAAAGCAGAAATGGGAAGCTGAGACATGTTTTTCTGTGACGGAGATTAGTGTCACCTTACACTGAGCTGCAGAAACGCTAACATTATATGTGACTAGACTCCGAAGGCCCCAGGGGAGCACGCTTGAATGTTTTAGAATCTTGTACTTCAAAGCAACACAATTTTCCAATTTTTCAAGGAAACAAAACATAGTAAAAACCCTGAGTGCTGTAGAAGAAACTTGCATTTTCAGTTTAATGGACTAATTCCTTATCCATAGAATTAAGAGTTGTAATAGGTTACATGGAAACTGTTTGGAGAGTCTGCTGTAAAGATCTTTAACAATGGTAGTAACTAAAGGTAATTAGTACTTTTAGTTATTGAGGTAGGAAATTCTATAACGCAGCCTCAACTTCAGTCAGACGGTGTAACCCAGACATCTCTTCAATGCTATTTTCTCATCAAATGCTCATACCAATCCCATGTGGTAGGTATTAATAAATAGTCTCATTATTTAAGAAGAAAAAACTGAGGTGGAACAACCTATCCAAGGCCTCATGGCAGTGTGGGGATCTGAACACACAGCCATTTGGTGTCCCTGATCTCGTCAGAAGAGAGGACTTCATTGAACGTGGAGGGGCCTCCATCCTGTGCCATTAGGTTTCGATAAGAAATCCCCTGAGGCCACCTTCAAATTCACCAAGCAGAGATGGTGCTGGAGTCTACGGATGCATAAAGACTATAAGATGAGCATCCTCAGCATGATTGAAAAAATAATATCATCTCATTTTTATGCAGTTTGTTTTTTTCTTGGAGCTCTGACCTCAGAGGCAAATTAATCTTAATAGCCCCACAAAAACAGCGAAGGGAAAAGGACTTTCCCAACTCTGTGCTCAAGAATCAAGTTTTATCCAAAATCAAAGAACAAGTAACAGAAGAAAACATAATCAAACCAAGTTGATCCTATTGGACAGATTAAACAACTGAAAAAACATAAAAAAAAAAAATTACCCGGCATCCTCTGTGTGTGTGGCCCACTGCGGAGATGCAGCTGGTCTCGTTCTCTCCTTGTTGAATGCAGAGGTAGTTATAAAGGCAGGCACTAGAGAAGGGAGAATTACGTTGAATGCATGTTGCCAAAGTACTAAGAGCGTTTCCCAGCCTTGGTTTCCTATCTGCCTAAAGGTCCCATTTCTAAATCTACAGGTCTACGGCAGTGAAACGACGCTAAATGACACCATCCCCAGAACCAAACTCCATGAAGATTTGTGTGCCTGCAGGTGGATAGAGAGGGGAACTGCAGGCCTTTGACAAACACATTTGTCTGCAGCACAAAAAAAAAAAAAAAAAAAACTGTGAGAGGAAGGAGAAGGAAAACCAGGAAGAAATAAAAGATAGGGGCGTTGGAGGTGGGAGGGGGGGCAAGTGAGGTAATAGGGGCCATGCAGAGAAAGGATGTTTTTTATAATGAAAGGAAGAGAAATAAAGAAGAAAAGAGAAAGATAAGAATAAAGTAAAAGAATAGAAAGGAAAGAGAAGCAAGAAAGGAGAGAAAGACAAAAGACGGAAAGGGGGATGGAAGGAGAGAAAACAGATGACTGGAGAGAGAGAGGAAATGAGGAAGAAGAGCAGTAGCACAGGAGGAAGAAAGTGTGAGCCCTCCCCAAGTCTCCGCCCTGGATAACACCTGGCCTGAGTGCCCAGTGCCAGGAGGCACGGCGTTCCCTGCACAAGCTCACAGAAAGTCGACAGTGGTCACCTTCTTCTCCCTCTCATCCTCCCAACCCGACCCTAACTCTGATACTCTGGGTTGTAGTAGAAAAAAGGAGCCAGGAATCCCTCCTCCAGCCTCTGCTGTCTTTAATGTTATTTTGTTGCTGTGTCTTCTTCCTATCTCATCACTAAGTCTGGGAGGCATTTGTTGCTATATAGCAGCACCTAGAGGTAACTTCTTGACTCCAGTCTGCCGTCAACTCGAGGGAGGCAAGTATAGTTAATCATTATACATTTCACACATTTACACGCCCAATAAAAATCTGTGCAGTGAATGAACGGGCCAAGGACGGAATGAATGAGGTCACGGCCTGCCACCAAAATGCCCAGGTCCTACTCCCCATGGTCTTCTGTTCCTATACTAAGCCTGGTGGCTGAGATGGCTCAACGGTACTTCCTACCTTTTGTTTTACAAACTGGATGATCCCGGAAAGGACAGATACAAGATGACACTGACTTGTGAGATGCCAAAGTCATCATCAACACGAGCTCAGTGGCATGAGGGTAGAGGTTCCAAAATGATACGAAATAGATGCATCGAGCCTACAGGTTGGTTTCACCTGACTCCATACTGTCCCAAGATGACAAGCCTTAATTTTTTTCAGATTTTCTTAATGAGGAGTCATTTTTATATTACTAGGGAATTTAAGAGAAGAGCAGCCTCATACCAGGTAGTCACTTGCTCCCAAGAGTTGCAGGTACGGTTCTTGTCTCCTGTGGTTTGGTGCCTAATTTCTCCCGTATGAAAATGATACACATTCAGACTAAACCCTAGAGCCCCAGCTTGTGTGGATCGTTCTTGTTGCACTGACATGTTTAATTGTTTTCCAAAGAGAGCACATCACACTTTCTAAATGCGACCATAGCTTTTGCATTTCTAAAATCCACACACAGAATTAAAAAGAACAAGTGAGTGCATGTATGTTAGGACCCTTCTCTGATTCTCTAATCTACTTATCAAAAACACAAACATCTAAGGGGTTTTTAGTTTTCCCACATATTGTTTTCCTGTCTGTTTTTCAGACACATGTATTTATTCACTAAATGAAGAATAAATTTAGTGCTAAATCCATGCAGCATTCTACAAGCCAGACTATCTCATTTTGAGGATATGTTTCTTTAGCTCGAAACATTTATGTAATCTCTTAATTTGTACTGCAACTGCATATATCATTACAAAAGGTCAAAAGTGGGGCATTTAAGGTACAGCTCAGAAAAAAAATGAGGTTAAGTAGTGGAAGGAAAATACAAATATATAACTCTAGTTTCTGATATAAAATTCTTATAAAACATTTCATAATAATAAAAATAACAGCTAACAACTATGCACTTCTAAATTTCCAGGTGCAACTTTAAGTCACTTTTTATGAATTAATTCATTTGATTCTCACAGCCCTCTGAGATAGATACCCCATTTCACAGATGAGAAAATGGTGGCACAGAGAGGTTATGTATTTAAGGCTCACGTCTAAATATGGCAGAGCCAGGCAACATCTCCCAAACCATGCTCTTCGTACCGCATTCAGCTGCCTCTGGGATGCAGATTACAAAGTTCCACTATTTTATGTGGCATATTTCTCATGAATTATTTAAATTCTGCTTTATTTTCCCTTTCCGTCTCTAATCACTTAACCTCTATGTGTAGTCACACGTAAGAAAGAAAAGGAGACATTTTTAGCCCGCTGTACTCAAAGTCCCCTCAAGCCGGGCGTCGGGGGGAGTCAGGGGTGAGGTGGAGGAGGGCACACAGTGGGCGGAGTTACCCCCGTTTCCCCCTTCCTGTGATGGCCCTTGTATTTTACAGCCTGCTCATTTGCAAAGTAATTTCACATCGTATGTTACCAATCCTCACAAAAACTTTGTAAAGTGGTATTATACCAATTGTATTCATCAGAAAACTGAGGCTTATGGAAGTTAGATAAAGGGAAAATAAATAAAACAACTAAGCAAGGGGCCCCAATACAGAGGAGATCTTCCTTTTTTTTAAGACTTAACTGTCATGTTCGGTTTCACGCTCCTGGGATTGTGGTGCATCATAAAAGCAAGCCAGTTACCCGGGGCCTGTCTCGGCCACGTTGTTGGCTTGATTTGGTGACACATTCTATTTCCAGGGCTCCTTCCCCCTCCCAGGACACCAGGAGCCTTCAGTAAACAGACCAGAAGCCAGATCCCCTGGAGGTCCCCGAAACAGCATCACTTTTTACTATTGCCCACAAATTCGATTTTCATTACTTTAAAGTGGTAAATAATTTAGAAATTATTTTTGCCTTCAGCTCCACTTACGCTTTTGTGTGGAAGCACGTAACCAGGTGCCCTGGGACAAAGGCTCCCAATAAACGTTAGCTCCCCTTCCTTCCCCTTTCCTGGCCACAGTATTCAAATGTAATACAGTCTCTGTTCTTAGCTGATTTGCCAACTTTCCTGGCATTCTATCAACTGCCATTGTCCGGTTTTACAACAACTTCCACTTCTAAGAGCGTGGCCCTGCGCATACTTACTTTGAACATGAAAGTAAATTAAATTTGCTTTGAGAATTTCATAACGCCCTCTGACACAATGGGGCGTCACAAAAGCAGGCTTAGGGTCACTGGTCTATAGACAGTGCAGATGAGAATAAAATGAAAAATTGACAATTAACACCTACCTGGAAGCATACAGTCTATAATAAGGTAAATTGATCTCCTTTTAGGAAGAAAGCACACGTGAAGAACTATCAGTAATGTGCAACAAATTCGATAATGTGGCTTTTTTGATTAGATTTTTTATGATTAAAATATAATCACAATATACAAGGGCTGTCGGGAAAGTATCCAGCCACGTCATATGTTCCTGTTATATTAACAATGGCTGAATACTTTCCGGCAGCCCTCGTACATTAAATGCAACAGGAAAAAGGAATGGGCTACTTGATCATTAATTAGAGAGCTTTAGGGATCATGTTTCATTCACCGGCTTCACAGGGCCCTTACATTTCTACTGTGTTACGAGAATCTGTAATCATGATTTTACCTCTAATGATGACATTTAACAGCAAAACAATATTGGGGAGGAGATCCCCATAGGACTTAGAGCTACGAGGTCCAGATTTAAGTTCCAGTGAGCCTTCACACGTGCCGTCACCTCTCAGAACTCCAAAGTCCTCATGTGTGAACCGAGGATAAGGGCCTGGTCCCACCTCTGCGGTAGGCAGAGTAACGGCCCCTCAGAGATGTCCGTGTCCTAATCCGCAGAGCCTAATGTGCCCTTTCTAGCCGCCAAACACAGCAAATAAGCAGACAGGCTGCTTTTCCTGACAGGTCAGCTCTAGCTTTTAAGAGCCAGCAAAAAAAAAAAAAAATCAATAATGCCATACAGCATCTTCCTCCCTGGGCTGTTTCTGTTGCGTTTCTGCCAAGAGCATGAGCTGAACGTGACTCTATTCTATGACTGCTTCTGTGAGCTGCCACGTCCGAAGCTCGGCATGATTTCCCTGCGAGCAGAACATGACCGCGTGTCAGTGAGCAGGCTCCATGCCACCCGCTATTTGCCGGTCCACTACTGGAACAATCTTTTCACACCACACATCTGATTATATTGGCCCCTGCAGAACACACCTCGGTGAATTTCCAGGGCTCTTAAGATAAAGACCAGAATCCTAAACGGGGTGTCTCTGTGCTCCCCTCACGCCGGCCTTCCTTCGGATTCTCGTCTGGGCCTGTGTCTCCCTGTGTTATATAAACAGCCCCTGGCTGCAATGCTGAGACCCCTTAGCTCAAAAGCCTGCCGGCACCAAACTCAAATTGTTACACTTCCAGTTGTTTTAAAAATAACCAAACAAGCAGATTTTTAGCCATTTAGGGCCTGCTTGTTTTGCACACCCATGAAACTATACCCGGCATCTGCTGCCCGTTGATAGGCTAGAGCCTTGTTGTAAGACCCCAAGCTGCTACTGCCCCTCAGAGTGGACCCAGAGACTCCCCACTGTGCTGCTGGATGACGTCACCTTGACACTTAAAACCCCTCTCCAATCCCCCTCTCCCTCAGGAGTTCCTGAGCTCCCTCCCCTTCTGGCTGGTTCCCCCACTCCCTGGCCCACCATAAGCCCTGGACAGCCTTGTGGCTGTGAGGACCTGCCCTCTCATGCAGCCCTGTCCTCGCCCAGTAAAGCTTGCTGTGTTACTGCCTCTTCCCTTGATCAGCCCTCAAAGCCCCTACGCCCGCCCATTAGGTCTGACCGTCAGGTCTGGCCACACTGGTCTGTCCGATGAGCAGCTCTACATATCTCAGCCCCATCTCCAGGGAGGTCCCCGCCCCTTCCTCCCCCAAGACCAAGGGGAATCACCTCGTTACACCTGCTCAGAGCTCATGCACCTCTCACTACCAGTTGCACCAATTACCGCAGCTGTAAATTTCTGGAATTAATTTCCTGGTATTATCTGAGTGTCGCACTTCCTCCCACTGGGTTGTGACCTGCATGACAGCAGGCATCAACTGTTGTCACCATTGCTACCCTGGCACCCAGCCCAGCACCTGGCATCAAGCAGATTCTCAATAAATATTTGCGAGTGGAATAAAAGAAGGAACGAAATGACTTGATGAGGACCGTGTTGACATGAAATCGTCCACGTTCCTATGAAAACATACGGTCTTCCCTATCCTGAGAAGTCAGTGTTTTGCCCTGTTGGATTTAATTCAGATAAACACATCAGCTTTTTTGTCCGTTTCTTTGGAAGCTTCATCTGGCACCCAGTTCAATGGCCACTCCACAACCAGAGTGGTCTTTTCAAATCACAGATCTGATCACATCAGCCCAAATCCAGTCAGCTTGAGAGGAGAGGCAGGCGTTTTAATAGAATCACTTTTATCATTGTTTAGAAATTTATCATCTTCCCCTATTTTCACACGTGTGAGTGTGCATGATTAAACAGGAATTGCAGCGGAAGGTGAATAGAGTTATCTCTACCGAACACTTACTGCCTTGTGTGAAATACCAGATAGCGTCCTATCTGAAGCCCTTAGCACCAGCTGGACTGAGTTCACCAAAACCCACAGGCACGTGGTTTGTTTCCGTACTAAGTCCATGCACCATCGGTCTATAAAACACACCGGGGGAAGGGGGAAGGGGGAGGCATTTGTGCAGCTGGACATAATCCCTTTATTAAGCATTTCCTGAGCTTCCTATCTACTGTGGGCAGACTGGCCCATCCCACTCCCTGCAGCGCATGGAACTTTCCCCGCACAGCACATGGATGCTGTGGCCAAAAAGCCATCAAAGAAGACAAAAGCAGCAACCGTGAAGTGTCAGTACCGAAGGCACGCCCGCAGTCCTGGCCCTGCAGCGTGGAGTACTCCAGGCAGCCGGCTCGCTCTTCCAGGGGCGGGCAGGGCGCCCCGCCGTTCTGCGGCTCCTGCTGCACCGAGCGCCTCCGCACGCGCGTGGTGGGCTTGCACTGGTCTGCACAGCCGCTCCAGGGGCTCCACTCCCCCACGAAGCACGGGCGAGCTGCAAAACAGCACAACAGGACGCTCACCAGAGTGAACCCAGCCAGCCTGCCGGGCCGCTCCCGCCAACACAAACAGTCCAGGTTAGGCCCAGTAACCTTCGCCTGGATCTAGCCTGTGTCAGGAGAACACAGAGCCTCAGCAGGTCCTCGTTGGCATTGACTTCACCTGCCCGCCTAACTGATAACCCCTTAGAGACAACTGGGTACCTCAGGATCCCCAACGTGGATGTGAGCCAGGAACACACACCCAAGTACATGAGGCGGATGCCTTCCGGGTACTTCCTCATACTCTCATGGCTGACATCAGATCTTTGCTTTTGTTTGTCCTTGATACTAACTTTACTCGTCTCTGCTCACAACATTTTTATCATAACAGTAATCACTCTCATTGTCCAGAACGTAAGGAAAACACGAAGCATAAAAAAGGAAATGTATTTCGCCCACCAATAATCCCATCACCCAGCCAGGTCAGTTCTTATCAGCAAAGGTGTCTCTGTAAGAAACATGGCTTGGGGCTACACACAGGGACGCCTACACGTTAGGCTTCTCCCGTTTGCTCTGTTCTCATTCTCCATGACTCACAGGCTCATAAACTATGAGCGTGGGAGTTTAGCGATGACCAGCCAGAGGCCAGAGAGGTAAAGAGTGCTCGTGGCCACGCAGGAAGGGGCAGCACAGGACAAGAATGCGGCATGGAGTCTTGTTCTTTCCATCAGACTATGCGTCTCCCCATGTTTGGTCAGCTCAGAGCTGAGTGTGTTTTGTTGTTCCCAATACGTCTTAGGATTCACCTGATGGGCAAGGCAAGCCAAATGTGGAGATGGAATTAAAAAATGCAATTTCCTCACCATGATTGTAAAATCAACGTGGTTTCACATTTAACTTTCCCATTGAAAGTTCTAATGAGTCTTTTATAATAAAAGGACTGTAATGAGTTTTTAAATTGAATGGTTTCCAGACTTGAAATTAAATATGAGAAAAGGAAAAACAAGAAGACAAAAGATGTGTCTCTGAACTAAACACCAAGCTTTTTTCTTCACAAAGTGTGACCCACTTTTCCTATCATCCTCACACTTTGAAGTTCAGAGTGTTTTTGACAAGAAAGCACTCTGGCTTCTTTGAGCACTTGATTTGGACTTCTGACAGTTTGTGCTTGAAAACACACTCTAGTTCAAGGCTTGTGGTTTTTGGAGGACATGTTATTTGGTGACACACAGCCACCTCTGACATGAAAAGGGCCACACACAACATAATTCAAAAATTTTAATACTGTTTTAAAACATGTTTTCATTCATCATCTAAAAACCCACAGGTATCACATGTCAACTACCTAAAGAAGCAAGAATGAACCACGTCAGAGTTCATTCCCAATATCCGCCATGCATACATCTTTTGGAAAATCAAGAACAGGTCACTTCCTGCTCTTGTCATCTCTTGTTGACCTTTCCCTTTTTATTTTCATTATTTCATGATTTTATGGGCCCATTGAACCAGAAGGCATTTAAAGAGATACCCTAGGCTGGGAGCTCTTTAAGAAGGACTACTTCCATCTTTAATTCTTTCAATACCTCTCTTCCTCCCCAAAACCTCTTCATCCCTGAGTCTAGCTAGTCCTGCCAGGATGTGCTGAACTTGAGCAACACTCAATAATACATGCAAAAGAATGCACTTGCTTCAAAGATTAACATTTGGACATCACCATAAAATAAAATTTTGCCAAGGCATTAACTCAGAATATGGCCTTGGGTCAGAGTCTGTCCATATGGTAAAAGATGGCCCTGGGGAGAGTTTTCTGACTGAATTTAGCCTCCCAGAGTTTCTTCATCATTTGTGTTGTACGCCCAGTATTTGTTTATTTTATTTGATTTGGTCCCACAGTTGAAGTCCTCAAAATCACAGAATCAAACATTGCATCAATTGTTGTTCTTATTGGTTAAGATTTGTCCTGGGCAAATGCTATTTCCTGTTTTTCCAATTCATGGCTTTAAAAGCCCCAGAAAGAGAATTGGAAAGTTCTAGGGTCCAGGACAACATCTGACGGCCTCATTGTAAGACAAAATAAAAACACTCGCATAGAATTATGTGAATAAAAAGGTGTTCCACAAAATATTTTGTATTGGCAGAGTAATCTGGGGTATTTATTCCTATTCTGTACCAAAGATTCTATTCCTGACTAGCTCGTGAACTTTTGATTATTTGGATCTCAAGCCATCGTAAATCACGAGATCTTTGGTCTCGGAAGTTAAGGGAAGTACAGAACTTCTGGTAGATTTATTATCACAAGCCATCTATTACAGCTACATGACACAAATTTCCTTCTGAACTATCCCATAGTATTCATCCACCTCTTTTAGGGGAAGGAAGCCTAGATTTAATGGATGCCAGGGACATTGGCAAGCTCACTCTTTTCTTTTTTTTCTTCTTTGTTTAAACACAGCCTAATATTTGGGTGGAGCAGCCCAAGAGACATGGATTGAATGTAAGTAATTTACTTGGGGAGGCAATCCCTGAAGCACCACGAGGGAGCAGAGAAGAGTCAGAGAAGCAGACTTAGCCGGGCACAGTGGCACATGCCTGTAATCCCAGCCACTCTGGAGGCTGAGGTGGGAGGATTGCTTGAGGTCAGGAGTTCAAGGCCAGGCTGAGTGATATAGCAAGGCCCCCTGTATCTAAATAAATACATTAAAAAATTTTTTAAAAGAGAAGCAGACATAGAAGAGAACAGAGACATAAAATCGACATCTAAGTTCCTGCTGTAGGCCTGGTGGGCACCTCCGGCTCTCAGCTCGCTGGAGAGCGAGATAATGGACATAGACCTAGAGCGTAAGGAATTATCAAGTCCCTCCTGATTTACAAATGACCCCCTTTCTCAAGAGCTTTCTGGTTATCAGATATCTCTTGTCACAGCCAGAGGAGGAAGGCCAAGAACAAAACATTTATATATTTTCCTAACGAATCTGCACATAGGAGTAGGATACATTGTCACATGTCTTAACAGGGACAGCCAGTCACATCCAAGTATAATTACCTTAAGAGATGCATCACTAATATTTTATTTTTAATAGATGACTTAAACTCCCTCATTTCATTTGACATCCAAACTGCCTGCCGTGACTGCAAGGTCCCATGTGACCTGGCCTCTGCCTGACCCTGGGCTCTCAGCTGCAGTGGCCCCTTCCAAATTCCAGCCATACGGACCTCTTCACTTTCTAACACACCGAGCTTTCCCTCGGTGGGACTTTTGTACGTGTTTTCGCTCTGCTGGGGATGATGTTCTTCCCAAGCTGGGCATGGCTGGGCCCCAGTCACCCTTTGGGTCCCAGGTGAGCGGTTTCCTCTTCAGGGAGTCCTTTTCTGGCCAGCTTTTCTAAGTAGTTTCCCAGCCCCGCTATACACACGCACAATGGTTTCCCCTCTGAGCTTGGTGTTCCTTGCCTTGTAGCATCTCCATCATTTATCACTACATATTTGTTTTGTTTATTGTTGTTGTCCCCAAGGATCATGATAGTTTTTCATTTCATGCCTAGTACTTGGTACATGGTAAGTGCTCAGCAAATATTTGTTGAATGAATGAATTAGTGAAATGGCATTGGGCAAATTCCTCCTCCTCCCTAAATAATGTTCTGACTCTGATCTGCTCGTATCATTAGTTAGAAGCCAACGCACTGATGGAGGCTCCAGAGAGGGAGGACCAGGGGCAAATCAGAAACATCCACAGCCAAAACCATGGGAATTCTGAGCCTGGACCAGAGTCATCTGGGCTCTCCTGGCAACAGTGGGCCCAAAGGGGCGGTCCAAAGGGGTCCGTTGGAGGGAGCATCACTTTCTGCGCCTTAAGGTTAGGTAGATCCCAGCTTCTCCCAAAAGCCACAAGTCCTCCAAATCCTTCCTAATCCATTCCTATCTCCTGCCAGTACCACATCTTGAAAGTATGAATAACAAGCCTCCTTAATTTTACTATCTGTGGCGTGAAGTGGCATTTCCTTTACTTGATCCAAATTTCTCTCACTCAAGAATTTCAGAATATTGTGGAAAAATATCTCTGCTTATCTTTTCTGTGTCACTCATGGTCTTACTGTTTTGGAAGGTTCCCTTCCCAGCCAGACTTTTCAGATACATGTCTCCAGCTTTGGGACCCATCTGTCTAGACACTTGGCATCTCACGGTTGCCACTGGGCTTTCTCTCGACCCGTTCGCAGCTTGGTGAATGTGCCAGCCAGAACAAGACACCCTATTCTCCAGCTGTAGGTACCAAAGAGTCACTTAAAAAAATGTTTTTCAAAGGTTTTTCTTGGTGATGTCAAATACACACACACACACACACACACACACGCACGCACACACACACACACACGCACACACAGAGAGAGCAACAAATTGAGCTGATAGAGCCATTCATTTTATAAATATGGTTTGGATTATTTCGTGTTCAGCATAAGGCCTTACTCTTGTTTCCATGTAGCAGCGTCTCCTCGGTTAATCGCAGAGATTCAAGCACTCTCCTTTGTAATCTAAAAAGCCTGCTTGGCTTTTTGCCACCGAAAAGTTTAAGGCCACCCATGAGCAAGTGCTTTCTCCCTCATGTTGTTCAAATAGTCTTCTTCATTTCTCAGGAAATATTCTTCTCACACCTTACCCACAGCAGTACCCACATACACACAGCTATTGTTTCGTGATATTCTATGGACGAAAAATAAAATCCCCAACACACACACACACACCTCATGGTGACACAATTTTAAGTATGTGTCATCCCTCTCTCTCTTTCCACATGTATATTCTTTTCTGTGGAACACGTCAAAGCTTCTCTGAAAGTCAAAGGAGATCATATTGCTAAGTGCCTATTGCCCCCAAGAAAGCTCAAATAAAACCATCAAATATTGTTTTTTCTCTTGCAGGAACCATGTTATCTGAGCCTCAATAATGTTTTTTTTCTTTCAAGACATTAACCAGGCCAGGCATGGTGGCTCACGCCTGTAATCCTAGCACTCTGGGAGGCCGAGGCGGGAGGATCGCTTGAGCTCAGGAGTTTAAGACCAGCCTCAGTAAGAGCAACACCCTGTCTCTAATAAAGATAGAAAAATTAGCCGAGTGTTGTGGTATGTGCCTATAGTCCCAGCTACTCAGGAAGCTGAGGCAGGAGGATCGCGTGAGCCCAAGAGTTTGAGGTTGCTGTGGGCTAGGGTGATGCCGTGGCATTCTAGCCCAGGTGACAGAGTGAGACTCTGTCTAAAAAAAAAAAAAAAAAAAAAAAAAAGACATTAACTGGACTAGTTCCTGAAATGCTAGCAAGACAAAGAAGTGGACTGCCTCATTAAATAGACAGAAATTTTACACATCATGTTAGCCCAGGGAAAAAAACAGAACACATGAATGAAAAAGATAATGATGCTTTTTTTCTGAGTGGCAGGTTTCCAGGTGAGTTGTTTTCTTCTTTTACGCATTTCCGTATTTTCCAAATTTTCGGCAGCAAATGCATATTTTGTAGTCAAGGAAGAAAAACCTTTTAAAACGGAAATGCGGTCACACCCCAGATGGCAGTGGCCTCTGAAGCCAGGGATAACACCCTCTTGGTGGAATAATGCTCCCGTTCTTTTAACAAACATTATGAAATGGCATCGTGATAGCCTTGAGGGGGCTGCAAGGAGGAGCCGGACACACTCTGCCCTCGAGGGGCACAGAGTGTATGGAGAGAGGCTTGCTCGCTCTGCCGGTGTGTATTTGGGGCCTACCCTGCAAAGTCCACAGCTTCTCAGAAAGCCTCATTTCCCAGAGGTAGAAAAACATGTTGTTTACAAGTGTGGGCTCTGGATCCAGATTACCTGGGTTCAAATCTCACCTCATCACTTATTAGTGGTGTGACTTTGGACAAGTTACCTAACCTTTCTCTCTGTGCCTGTCTTACTTGGTCCATAAAATGAGACCAAAATGAGGAATAACTTCAGCGGGTTGTGAAATCCAACTAAGTGAAAAGCTGTGAAGCGCCTGGCAGAGGGGAAATGCTGGGTAAGCGTTAACAACTTCACCCTCCTTCACTGCACACCGAGGGCTGCAGCCAAATTCTGCTAAGTCAAGTCGCTTTGAATACTGGCTCCAGGCCCTGCTCACTTTTTCTGCAAAGTCAAAGGCAGGGGAAGCCACAAGGGTGTCTCTGTTCTGGCTCTTGTAAAGCCAGAACTTTCTAAATCCTCATAAACTGTGACATCCTTCCTTTGGGTGAGTTTTGGAGCCCATATTTTCAAGCACGGGGCCACTTTCCTCACCAGACATGATGTCATCAGATTTTGGCCAGTTTGTTTGCTAGACACTTGGGAAATCTAGGAGAAGACACTGGCCCATACAGGCTGCTCAGTATTTGTCCTGCTCCACTTGGTTAATTTTTACCCTTTCTTTAAGTTGCTCATCAATGATCTAATGTAACCTACTGTTTGCATAGAATGCAAACTTGAGGAACTCCGCTGGGAAGTTAGAGACTGGGATGTTATGAACCTGATAATCAAGTCTCCCAAGAAGTGTTTCCAGGCCAGAGTGGCTTGGATCTGTTCCCCTACTCTACTTGTCCCCATCCATGGTCAGGCATGGCCAACGGAGAATTTTCCACCCTTTTCTTCATGGAGATGGAGATGTGATACATCTTTGGTGTTGAAACCCAAGCCATGATCATAATGAGATTTTCTGAGATAATTCGTTTCAGGACAGATTTCTTTGGCAGTTTAGTAATTGTATAGAGGCAATAACAATCGTATTTTTACATGAGTTAAAAAAAAACACAAAAACAAAGCTTTCTACTTAGAAAAAGAAATGCCATCTCATTTCTTAGCCACACCAAAAAAAAAAAAATGTATTTGTCAAGATGAAAAAACCAGAAGGAACAGAAGTAAAGCATGTTTAGCTATAATGACTCAGTTAAATTTTTCATTCACTTGAATATAATATCAGCCAAAAGAGGCTTTGAGCAGCAACAATATGTAATATAACATTGGGTAAGAAGGAGAACAGATTCTAAGAGGCAGAATGATTCTCTATTCAGAGACTAACTAAGGGCTCTGAGATGCTGAACCAACTTGATTTATCTAGAAACAAATTATAGCCATGGATTGGCACAAATGAATGCTGATGGCATCTTGAAATCAGATCTCAGCTCTGCTCATTCGTGTTAACTTGAGTATTGGGAACCTTCAGAAAGTCTCAGCCGCTGCATCTGTAAAATGCTAATACAGGTCAACATCTTTCCCCAAACCCTGGAGGCAGATGAGTTTTACAATTTAGGATGAGCTGGAGCCCATCTTCGAAGTGAAGTATCACAAGAATGGAAAAGCAAGCACCACATGTACTCACCGTCAAATTGGCACTAACAAATTGGATCAACACTTAGGTGCTCACATGGAAGCAATATTCATCAGGTGCTGGGAGAGAGGTGGAGGGGATGGGTAAATTCATAACTAATGGGTGCGGAGCACACTGTCTGGGGGATGGGCACGCTTGTAGCTCTGGCTTGGGCGATGAAAAGGCAATATATGTAACCAAAATATTTGTACCCCCCTGGATATTCTGAAATTTAAAAAAAAAGGAAAATAAATTTTAAAAATTGCCCTTACAAAAAAGAAAGAAAGGGAATAGAGTGCACGTACCTTTTGTTGGGTGTCCCCTCTCTGCGGCAGGGTTGGGGGAAGCTTCTTACAAAACATATTAATAACCTTTCATCAGGTCAGGTCAGGTGAGATTTTTGCCACCAAAGGAGTTATGAAAAAAACTTTCAAACTTTAGCACTTTTTGGATTTGGGGATTGTCAGTAAAGGATTGTGGACCTGACCTGCCTTTCCTACAGAATTGTTGAGAGGATTAAAGGAGACAAAGTACGTAAGTACGTGGTGAATGGCAGGAGTTCAATAAAAGGTATTTATGATTTAATATTAACAAATACAAATTATAGCAACATGTTGTCATAAAATTATGTAAATATTTTTTTTTTTTTTTT
>CAUYSK010061621.1:0-30085 GCA_963575035.1 Avahi laniger | reverse complement strand
TGGCCAGTAAATATATTTTAAAAATGCTCAACGTCTCTAATCATTAGGGCAATGCAAATCAAAACTACAATGAGATGTCATCTAACTCCAGTAAGATTGGCCTTATCAAAAAATTCCAAAGCAACAAATGCTGGTGGGACTGCAAATTAGTGCAACCTCTGTGGAAAAGAATTTGGAGATACCTCAGAGAGCTAAAAATAGAAATACCATTCGATCTAGCAATAGCACTATTAGGTATCTACCCAAAAGAGCACAAAACATTCTATGATAAAGTCATCTGCACCCGAATGTTTATGGCAGCACAATTCACTATTGCAAGGATGTGGAAAAAACCCAAGTGCCCATCAATCCATGAGTGGATTATTAAAATTTGGTATACATATACAATGGAATATTACTCAATCATAAGAAATGACAGTGATCTAGAACCTCTTATACTTTCCTGGATTAAACTTAAGCCCATCATCCAAAGTGAGGCACTACAAGATCGGAAGAATGGGCTCCACTTGTACTCACCATCAAATTGGTACTAACTGATCAGCACTAGGGGGCTCACATGGCAGTAATAGTCTCTAGGGATTAGGGAGATGGGGGAGGTAAACTCGTAACTAAAAGGACATGGGGAGCATTGTAGGGGGAAGGGCATACCTTTAACCCTCGCTTGGGTGAGGCAAAGACATAAAGTGTAACCATAATGTTTGTACCCTCATAATACCCTGAAATAAAAAAAATAAAATAAAAAATCTGTAAAATACAATGAAGATAATTCTACCTTGTGATTTCCCTTTAGTAATATCTTCAAACTTAGACTTTTATCAGTATTCTCTAGCCTGAGGAATTATTTTCACTTAAGGAAAATATGAATATAAGGATGTCACAACTCTTGACACAGTTACCTTTTAATGTGATTCTTATGTTTAGTTCCAAGCTACAATAAATTTAGTTATTTTCAACATTTTTAATATCTTTAGCATCATCATTGGGTTTTGGGAAACATGAAATTCTTCCAAACTTCATACTTAATTAACTAAACATAAATGAATCAATCTACATTTCTCGACATGATTTCAATATAGTGTTCTATATTTTTTACTCAACTCTGGACAGGAGAGTCAAAGGCAAGTCTAGTCATTACCAAAGAAGTGAAACAAAAACATAAAAGATCTAGTCTGACACAAATGAGAAGAAAGTTAATTTTTTTCTTCACTTCACTTCATAGTAATATTTTCTAAAGGTCTCTGTTCTATATTCTACAATTACAAAAGGAGAAAGTGAGAGTTTTAATTATCATTCTATAAATAAAAACATCTTCTTAGGCAAAGTTTTTGGAATACCATTTCTAGCCTTAAAAATAGAAATTCTAATTCACTCACTCAATTGTCTTTCATCTTGCTTCTTAATTATACAGATCATGATTCTTTTATTCTCTTAAGGGTAAAGACTGAAAATTTGGCTTAACTTTTTCATTCTTCTTTTTCTTAAAAGTGTTTTTGCTCCCCAGCTTATCTACCTAACCCATTAATCATCATGACCTATCAATTTCAGAATACACTTTTTGAATCAAGATTTTTATACAAAAATAACTCATACACTCAGGAGAAGTATAGTAGTTTCTTCAACATATACCCCTTAATAATGTTGTGACATTAATCTTTACCTTAAATTTATAGCCATTTTAAATGTCTGGATTCAACTTGGGGCAAATGCTGAGTTGTAGGTGCAATGTTCAGCAAATCTCCTTAGTGCTTTCTCTGTCAACAACATCTAGAACTACAGTAAGCAAAAGTGTGCATAATACATTATTTCGCTATAAAAGACTGTGAGGTGAGCTATTAGCCCCTGTCTCATTTTTCAATGTTAACAGGTTTTCTTTCCTGAGATTGGCATCTTCTGACACTCACCCATAACCTCAGCTTTAGTCTAGGTTTCGGTACACTGCAGACTTTGGTCCTCAAGGATTTCTTGAGTTCTAGCCCCATGGCTTCCAACTAGAAATTACTAAATTTATCTGGAAGCATTCATGAACAATTTTCAATATTTTAAAATATCTAATTATCATTTACCAATAAGGCAGTATTTACCTACAGGCTAATTAAAATGTCAAGTATCTCTACATTTGAATGGAAGTACATGAACATTGTGTACTTTCATATTACTTCAGATTTACCCTAGATTAACACATATCATTTTGGTTTTGGATGTTTAGTTGATAACTTTGTCTCTCTCAGGATAATAGTGTTAAACCTGGCTCATTCATTTTACAGGTAGTTGATGAACAACAGATTCCATATCTTGTGGTAGGCCCTGGTGATAAAGGAATAATAGACTTCACCTTGCTCTCAGTCTGTTTCTGACCAGATTGGAAAGGGAGGTAACAACAACTATGATAAAAAGTGATACATACATCAGCACAGAGCTATTCCATCATAAAGAACAGACACTTAACAGAACATGCAAAAAGATTGAAAGTAGCACATGGCAATATGCTCCTTTGCATTTGTCTTTGAAAGAAAAAGTCTTATAGCTACTCCCAATCTCAGCTTTGTCTTCTTAATTTGCCAGTCTCTATCAATGTCTTTTCAAGTTCTTCTACTAATTTCTTTTGTTGTTAGTGTCCTTCAAGAGGAGTTGAACCAGACAAGAATTTTTTTCTCTTCTTATATGACTTGGCCCTTTTTTGGTACCTGTTGAAAAGGAAGTTCCGCTAATGTGATCTCAGCCATATCCATTGTCAACCAAGATATAATAGAATCCTTTCAGAGATTATCTCCTGCAACATGGTTAGTTCCTGAAATTTGGAGCTGCTGGACAATTTAGAAGTTAATAGTCCAGGTGTCTTTTCAGAGCTTTGTTCTTCTCAGAAGAGGAAAAATTCTTATGCTACCTCCTAATGTTTCCATCAAAGAAAGATACTACCTGTCTTCCTAAATTCAAAGATTATAGCCCTAGCAATCCTCATTCCTTTATGGCTATTATGGAGGTAAGAGAAAAGGAAGAATAGCCATCTAATTTGCATATCACAAAACTATTCTTTTCAAATTAGTATAGCTTTTCCTCTAGCCAAATAGCATCTCACCAAACTGCCTATAAAACAACCCTACTATTATTCTAATCTACTCCACCCAAAGGTAGTGTGTATTACATTAAATGTCTTATCAAATACTTTTCTTTTCAAAGCTTTTGGACATAAAGGATATATATATAATATATATATAATATATAATATATATTATACATTATAATATATATTATATATTATATATATTAATATATATATATTTGAAAAAAACCAGGATCATTTGAAAGTAAGTACAGCAATTCATCAAGAGAAGGGGAAAATATATGACTATGAAAATATTATGCCAGAATCCAAGATTTTTAAAAAATAGAAACAACAGATTTTTTTTTTTTTTTTTTTTTTGAGACAGAGTCTCACTGTATTGCCTGGGCTAGAGTGCTGTGGCATCATCCTAGCTCACAGCAACCTCAAACTCCTGGGCTCAAACAATCCTTCTGCCTCAGCCTCCCGAGTAGCTGGGACTATAGGCATGTGCCACCATGCCTGGCTAAATTTTTTTTTCCATATATTTTTAGTTGTCGGACTAATTTCCCTCTATTTCAGTAGAGATGGAGTCTTGCTCTTGCTTAGGATGGTTTCAAACTCCTGAGCTCAAACAGTCCACCTTCCTCGGCTTCCCAGAGTGCTAGGATTACAGGCATGAGCCACCGCGTCCGGCCAGCAGATTTTTAATAGTTGTTTTTGTTTGCTGGATTTTTCTTTTCACCAATTGATATTTCAATATCCATTCTTATTATAGATAGTTATAGGAAAGCTTTAAATAGTTACAAAAAGGGAAAAAAAGAAAAACAGAGATAACACAAAGCACTCATTGCCTGTTAGTGAGATTATTGTTTTTGAAAATTGCAGCCAAAGTTATTTTCATGCACTATGTCTTTCAAAGTAAGCTTTAAATAGTGTGTTTTGTAGATTCAGCTTGCCATATTTCCCCATGGACTTCAGGATGTGACATCTCCTTTACCAGCTCAATAGCTAAATTCCTGGAACATTAACTTTGTGTTCTGAAAAATAAGAGAATTTGTGGCTGGAGGATATGGCTCTAATTTACTTGAGATTTCCTGATAACTTTGCCTTTTCTGGTTTTTGGCATCAGTGATCTAAATTGACAGATCAATTGGGGACAGAAACATGCACTTGTCAGGTCCTTTCCAAAAGTGAGTCTGAGACCTAATGCTGCTTCCCAGGAACTGCTGCTGCTTTTCTTATCCAGGTCACCCCTACTGAGAATCACTACAGTAGATTGATCGGTTCACAGACATGGGGCAAAATGATTGCACAGTGGTAAAGTCAAGGTAATACCATATGGTAATTCAAAGAAATAAATACCTCTTTTGACATTTCATACAATAGTTTAAAACATTACAGTGAATAGAAATAGTGTATATCATACTGTGTTCTTTCACTGTTATATGTAATAGCTATTTCAGTATTCTTCAAAACTTAAAAATGACCAGCATCATAAGGGATTGTGTTTAATGCTTCTTTAACACAAATTAATCAAAAGAAACCAGTAAATCAATTTGAAAATGCATTGGATTATAGTCATTTTTATTCAAAAATTACATGCACTAATATTCGTGTATTCCATACACATGTTGGATTTGATGGCATATGCTAACAAGGGCTTTTGCCTATTGAAATAAAAGTTAAAAATCAAGGAGGTAGACCCATAGAAACAGATTGAAATGAGCATAAAGTTATGTGGAGATGGAGAAAGAAAAAGCTTTTAGAGAAAGTTTGTTTTCTACATCTTTATGTGACTGCCTAAAATTAAATCCCCATCATCTTTTTTTATTTCAGACTATTATGGGGATACAAACACTTTGGTTACATAAAGTGCCTTTGCACTGCCCAAATCAGAGCTACAAGCATGTCCATGCCCCAGACAGCATGCACTGCATCCATTAGATGTTAGGTGTGAATTTACCCATTCCCTCCACCCCATTCCCACCTGCCCAACATCTTATGAATGTTACTTCACATATGTGCACATTAGTGTTGATTGATTATTACCAATTTAATGGCAAGTACATGTGACATTTGTTTTTTCCATTCTTGTGGTACTTCACTTAGAAGAAGGGCTCCAGTTCCATCCAGGATAAAACAATAGGTAGTTCACCATTTTTTTAATGGCTGAGTAGTAAACCCTGGTATACATATGCCACATTTTATTAATCCACTCATGTATTGATGGGCACTTGGGTTGTTTCCACATCTTTGGAATTGTGAATTGTGCTGCAATAAACATTCAAATGTAGATGTCTTTTTTATAGAATGTCATTTTTTCCTTTGGGCAGATACCCAGCAGTAGGATTGCTAGATCAAAAATAAATAAATGAGACTCAATCAAATTTAAAAGTTTCTGCACAGCCAAAGAAACTACCACTAGAGTGAATAGACAACCTACAGCATGGGAGAAAATATTTACATGCTATATATCTGATCAAGGGCTGATAACTAGAATCTATATAGAACTCAGGAAAATCAGCAAGAAAAAAAATGAAATGCCTCCATTAAAAAATGGGCAAAGAACATGAACAGAAACTTTTCAAAAGAAGATAGAATAATGATCAACAAACATATGAAAAAAATGCTCAACATCTCTAATCATCAAGGGAATGCAAATCAAAACCACAATGAGTTATCACTTAACTCCAGTGAAAACGGCTTTTATCAAAAAGTTCCAAAACAATAAATGTTGGCGTGGATGCGGAGAGATAGGAACACTCATACACTCTCATACACTGCACATGGGACTGCAAACTAGTACAATCTCCATAGAAAGTAGTATGGAGATACTCATTAAATTTTTTTACTTCCAGTGGTCTTCCTGAATCTATCATGTGCCTATATAATCCCTTCCCCATCTTGGCATCAAAGTTATTATCTTTTTCTTTCTCCCCCTTTTTTCAATAAATACGTTAGTCTCTCATTCAGATTCTTTCCCATTTTTCCAATCTACCTATAATGGAGTGGCTCATTATTGAGTCATCAAGTAGAATCTGTATCTACACATTATACCTGGAATTTAAGCACTTCACATCACAGCTCCATTGCCGAGATCTTAGTCAAAGCCACCATGATCTATCATCTGACCTAGTACTTTTCCCTTTACTTAATCCACTGCATGTCCAGTGGCCTCCTTCAATTTCAACATGTGTCTACTTCAAGTCTTTTGTTCTGTGTGCCTGAAATATTCTTACCTGGGTGTTTGGATATGACTACCTTCACTTCTTTGATGAAAAGCCACCATGTCAGAGGGACATTGATTTAACATACTGTCTAAAATAGCCATTCTCCCTCCTTATCCTGATTTGTTTTCTACTTAGCCCTTGGCATCACCTGATGAAATTATTTTCTCATTATTTTCCATATAGATTCACTAGAATGTAAAGCACCACAAGAGCAGTCTTTGTCTTGTTTTCTGCTATATTTCCAGAGTTTAGAACTGCCTACCACAAAGTTATCACTTAAATTGTTTTATTTATTTATGATCTAAGTCTCACAAAAATGGGGTCAAGGGAAGATGATTTGGTACTTCAAAAGGGCTAGGGAGAGAGAAAATAAATAAAACTGAAATTGAAACAGCCCTTTGCTTACAATAGAAAGGAAAGAAAAAAAAGAAAAGAAAGAAAAAGAAAAGCAATAAAAAGACAGACTAATAGAAAAGTAGGATAAAACCAAAGGAAATCAATTAAATATTCCCCAGAGAAAATCATGTGACTAGAAACAAGATCATAACAGATCTGAAACCTAAAATTTCATCTGAATCCACCCCATTCTAGCTATAGACAATTTTAATTTAAGATGCCTTTCTTCATCTTTTTTATAGCCAAATCTAAAATGCACACAATGAATGCTTTTGTAGAAATATTTGTTTAAGCCAATGAAATACATATACTGGCTTGAACTAAGAAAAACCCTTTGAACACACAAAGAGGGTTTTGAGAGCCTTCAATTGATCCTGGGAACCATTTAAAATCCATTTGAGGGATCCAGGAATTAAGAGAAACCTCACATTTTCAGATTGTCTGTGCTCTAATACGATGAACAATGCATTATTTCCCTGACTTTTTCTGTGTGATGAAGGAGTAAGTATTTGCATTTTTGAAACATTTTCTTATCCTGATAGATGAATCCTAATGTTTTCTCTTTATGTAGGTAAAACACTAATTTAAAATTTTAAAAATTCATCCAGCAAGGAACAGTTAGATGTATGTCATTACAATACTTACATATTCACTACAGCTAGGAGAATTAATTCTTGTTAAGATCAGCAAAGTCAAACTAAACAAACACAGCCTGTCAACTGACTAGCTCCTCAGGGGACCAATCTCACTATCTAGAGAATGTTATCCAGAATTATCAAAGCCATTGTCAAGAAAATGTGAATTTGTGGCTTCTCATGTCTGGAGGGATCATGAAATGTGTGCAGATTTGGAAAGAGAAAATAATTAGCTTGATACTTTTCCTAATTTTGTCTCATAAACTAGTATTATCTATAAATTAATGAGCAATCTGAATATTAATGACCACAGAAGTTCAAGTTGGAAAGCAAGTGAATAATAAAGTTACAATGAATAATTAATCATATTATTCCCTCTCATATAATACTTGTGTTCACAAAAATAGAGCAATGTGAATAAACTTAGAATTGCATTTTGTAAAACATGAATTGCAAGAATGATCCTTAACATATTTACATTAATATAATAAATAAATATTTTATTCTGGTACTTTTTTCTTCTTGGGAAAACTTCTCAGTTATTGGAAGAAGATGGGGGAGTATAAAATATGTGGACAAAAATACATGTGACTCAAAATTATGCCAAAATTCAAATTGGGAATTGGAAAAAAAGAACGGAAAATATTGTTTGTGCATGTGTGTGTTCTTTGTTCTAATTCTTAATTTACATTGATTATATTTGAACTTAATACAGAAAATATTTATTCAGCATGAGCCATGCCCTGTGTTTGTTCCCAGACATAATAAATGATAACTACTCCATGGTTTCTTATTTGTAAGTAGCTTGCAATCCAGTAATGGCATAAAGCAGCACACAATTAAATACAAATAAAAAATAAAATGAGCATCATAAAAGACATTTTTTGAAAGGGTTAAGGGTTTTAAGGGGAGAATGGAATAAGACTTCTGTCAAGATCAGTCAGGAGATGCTTCATGGTGAAAGTGATGAAGGAGAATGGGTTTATAATAGGAAATGGTAGTTTACTTACATAACCAAAATATAAGCTCATATATAATTTGTTGCAAAATACAGTACTAAAAAGGTACAATATAATTGTGTAAGCGTTCTTTCATCCTTTCAATATGAACAACACAAAATAAATGTCCTTATTGCAGGGAGAAGAGAATGTTTCCACTCCTCTGCCACCATCTCGGTCCACCTATGCCTTTGAAAATTCTCACGGGAAGAAATGATAGTAGTTTACCTCCCCATTACAATGCAAGCTACCCCAGAGGGCAAGGAATTTGTGGGTATGATTTACCTGCATCCTAGAATAGTGTCCAGTATATACTAGGTACTTTATAAATGGGTGTCTAATGAGAAGAAAATGCTAAAAGTGGTGGTTACCACTTGTTACTGAGTGATTATTTCTATCTATCAGACTAGGTGATATTTGAAGGTAGGAACTACCTCTTAATTAAATTTTATAAATACACAGATGTCCTGGACAATGTTTACTATTTTAGAATGAATAGAAGACAGAAAAAATATTAATGAAGAGTCCTACAATCTACATGAAAAAGGCATATGTCTTGGCATTTCAAATAAATTTAAGTAAACAAGCTATCAAACATTTTGAAGGAAGTCAAATAGGTTTTGACCTTTTTTCAATTTCATTCATCCTTTAACTAAAAGGCATGATTAGCACTTGAATTACAATGCTTATATAAATAAATTTCAGTTTAACTAGTCATCTTTGGGAGGAAACAAAATGTGTCCAGTGTAAGTTGATCTAATTATGACGTTCTAAATCAGAATTTGTCACAAAGAAGAACCTGATGATACCAACATATTGTTTGTTATTCTGATCAGGAAAAGGAATTGAAAACACAACAATAAATCGTGATTTCACGTGTTTATATGGGAACATTCCAAAAGGAAAACCTCTGAGCAACACAAAAAAGAATTTCACCCCTGTCATGTGCAAGATAAAAGAAAGGATTTAGAATACTTTTTTCCCCCAGATTTGTAGCAAAGATGACTCTGGAAATTTGACATTTAACAGATGACTATCTACTTCAAACATTCCCTGATTTTTTTTTTAAACTCTCTTCCTAATTTGTGTGCCAAATAGGAAAAGTAATTTCCATTACATTATGAATAGGTCATCCCCTCCCTCACCGCATTTTCTCAGGGTCAACATCATCATGCCCAGTAATGGATGTCTACTGTAGTTGATGTGATAGAAAAGCCTGGTCAAATTGAAATAAAACCCTATCTAAAAATTTATGCCTGAAGTTTTAATATCACTGATGGTTGTGGTAATCAGATATAATGTGTTAGAAATCTATGGAGATTATAAATCAGATTTTTCCCACCAATAGAAGCTTTTCAAAGTACTCCCTTTAGCAAATTATTTGCTTAAGAAGTGGCAGAGCTGATATTTTCCACATATTTAAAAAGAGAATGTTTCTGGCACAAACCAATTTTTAAGCTAAAAGAGATAACTTATCCGTAGGCTAAATCTATTAAAAATATTTTGATTTTTTTAGTGAATTCTCATACTTGGAGTAGAGCAAAACTTCTGCTTATTATCTTTGTGTTCCTAACCAGTGGGTTATGGCTGCTTTTCTAATTCTCTGCCTATCTCACTACTTATGTAATATTTAGAAGGGAATTGGGTTATTGTGAAACAAAGGGTTTAATTAACCAAAGAAGAATCCAATTTTGGAAATCAAATATGTACAACAATCATCATAATCTAATGCTAATAGTTAGATTATGTTACTAAGTAAAACTAAAAAACATCAGAACCTATGTATTTAACTTCCTCTGAACATGTGATAAGTGACTTAAAGGGTATTTATATCTCTCTCATTTGAAATTCTGTTAGATTTGCCCAGCTCATATAGACTATAGAATTCTAATTTTCATTTTGGTAACATTGTAATAGTACTATTCTATATTTGTATAGAAATTTATACATGACAATGAATATGTACATCATTTTTATTATGTATTAATAATACTAAACTTCTAAGACAAATGTTATTAGAATAGGAAACTGAAGCTTAAAGCTATTAAGCGACTTGCCAGTTTCAGCAAAATGGTCCCACTTCTCTGATTATTTGTCTGTGTGGAAAAAATTTAAAGTCAAAAATTGTATACGTTTACTTAACAAATATTTTACATGTTTATTTACTCTTTCTTTGTGCACTGGGCATTTACTTGACCAGTTTGCTTAGCCATACCACTTATGTGTATGTGAATGTGCTATACTGGACTTAGGGGGATTTTCTTCCCTCTCCCTTTGCTTTATTTCAAAATATTATGGGGGCACAAATAATTTTGGTTACATGATTACTTTTCTAATACTTGAGTCATGGATAAAAGTGTTCCCATCACCCAGTGAATATTGTACTCGTTAGGTAGGTTATCGCCCATCTCCTCTTCCCCCATACACCCTGCAAGATTTCTGTTGAGTTTTACTTCTCTCTCTGCATATGTGTGATCATAGATTTGTTCCAATTTTAACAGTAAGTACATGTGGTGTTTGTTTTTCCATTCTTTAGATACTTCAGTTAGGATAATGGTCTCCAGTTCCATCCAAATTGTTGCAAACAACATTAAGTCATCCTTCTTCATGGCTGAGTAGTATTCTGTGGTATACATATACTACATTTTTTTAATCCACTAATGAATTGATGGGCACTTGGGTTGATTCTACATCTTTGAAATTACGAATTGTGTTGCAATAAACATTTAAGTACCAGGGGCTTTTTGACAAAATGATTTCTTTTCCTTTGGGTAAAAGCCCAGTAGTGGGATTGCTGGATCAAATAGTAGGTGCACTTTTATTTAATCTTTCTTTGAGGTATCTACATACTACTTTCCATAGAGGTAGCAATAATTTGCAATCCCAAAAAGAGTGTAAAAGCAGTCCTTTCTCTCTGCATCCATGCCAGCATCTACTATTTTTGGACTTTTTAATAAAAGCCATTCAAATAGGGGTAAGGGGATATCTAATTTTGGTTTTAATTTGCACTTCCCTGATGATTAGTGATGTTGAGCACTTTCTCATATGTTTATTGGTCATTTGTCTATCTTGTTTTCAGAAGCTTCTGGTCATAACTTTTGTCCACTTTTTGAGAGGTTGTTTGATTTTATTTATTTATTTTTTTAATTTCTTTTGCTGATTTGCTTGAGTTCTTTGTATATTCTGGTGATTAGCTCTTTATTGGATGTATAACTTATGAATATTTTCTCACATTCTATAGGTTGTATATTTGCTCTCTTGATTATTTCTTTTCCAGTGAAGAAGCTTTTTAATTTAATCAAGTCCCATTTATTTATTTTTGTTGTTGCTGTGATTGCCATGGGGTCTTCATAAATTTTTTGCCTAGGCTGATATCTAGATCAGTTTTTACAACATTTTCTTCTAGCGTTCTTATGGTTTCATGCCTTACATTTAAGTCTTTCATTCATATTGAATTAATTTTTGTAAGTGGTGAGATATGAATCCTGTTTCATTCTTCTGCATGTGGCTATCCAATTTTCACAGCACCATTTATTGAATTGGGATTCCTTTCCCCAGTGTATATATTGTCTGCTTTATCAAAGATCAGTTGACTGTATGTGGATGGTTTTATATCTGAGTTTTCAGTTCTATTTCATTGGCCTATGTCTCTATTTTTGTGCCAATACTATGCTGTTTTGGTTACTATAGCTTTGTAGGATAGTTTGAAGTCTGATAATGTGATACCTCCAGATTTTTTCCTTTTGATTAATATTTTTCTAGCTATTTGGGCTCTTTTTTGGTTCCAAACAAAGCATAGAATTATTTTTTTCTAGATCTGTAAAAGATGATGCTGATATTTTGATGGGGATTGCATTGAATCTGTAAATCACTTTGGGTAGCTTGGACATTTTAACAATGTTGATTATACCAATCCATGAAGATGATATGATTTTTTGTTTGTTTGTGTCATCTGTGATTTTTTTTCCTCATGATTTAATATTTCTTTTTGTAGAGATTTTTCACCTCGTTGGTTAAGTATATCCTTGGGTATTTTATTTTCTTTATTAAAATTGTGAATGGTATTGGGTCTTTGACTCTCAGCTTGACTTTTATTGGTGTATAGGAATGTTACTGATCTGTGTACATTGATTTTGTATCCTGAGACTTTGCTGAATTTATTTATTAATTCCAGGAGTCTCTTGGTAGAATCCTTGGGATTTTCTAGATATAAGATCATATTGTCACCAAAAAGTGATTGTTCAGTCTCCCCTTTTCCTATTTGTATACCCTTAATATCTTTCTCTTGCCTGATTGCTCTGACTAGAACTTTAAGTACTATGTTGAATAGAAATGGTGAAAGTACTCCTCCTTGTCTTGTTCCAGTTCTTAGTGGGAATGCTTTCACCTTCTTCCCATTCAGCATGATGTTGGCTGTGGGTTTTTCATATATAGCTTTTATAGTTTTGAGATCTGTTCCTTCTATGCCTAGTGTGTTGAGGGTTTTTATCAAGAAAGGGTGCTGAAATTGTCAAATGTTTTTTTCTGCGTCTATTGAGATGATCATATGATCTTTGTTTTTGCTTCTCTTTATGTAGTGAATCACATTTACCAATTTTTGTATGTTGAACCATTTTTGCATCCCTGGAATGAAGCCCATTTGGTTATGGTGGATTATTTTATTTTATTTTTTTGAGGTG
The DNA here is from genome assembly GCA_963575035.1 of Avahi laniger. NCBI lineage: Eukaryota > Metazoa > Chordata > Mammalia > Primates > Indriidae > Avahi > Avahi laniger. The sequence continues at coordinate 17,104 of CAUYSK010061621.1, read as the reverse complement.
GTATTGAATTTGGTTTGCTCATATTTTACTGTGAATTTTTGCATCTATATTTACATGGGATATTGGTCTGTCATTTTTTTTTTTTGCAGTATCCTTTCTTTGCTTTGGTATTAAGGGGATACTGGCTTCATATAATGAATTTAGGAGGATTCCCTCCTTCTCAATGTTATGAAATAATTTCTGCAGTATGAGTCCAAGTCTTTTTTGTAGATCTGATAAAATTAGGCTATGAATCCATTTGGTCCAGGACTTTTTTTTTTGTTGGAAGATTTTTTTATTGCTGCTTAAATCTCATTGCTCATTATTGGTTTGTGCATGAACTGTTTCTCCCTGAATGAGTCTTGGGAGGTTCTGTGATTCCAGAAATTTGTTCATTTCCTCTATGTTTTAGTATATGTGCATAGAGATTTTCATAGTATTCCTAGATATTTTGTATTTCTGTGGTATCCATTGTAATGTCTTCTTTTTCATTACTGATTGAACTTATTAGAGGCTTTTTTCTTCTATTCCTGATTAGTCTACCAAGAGGTCTATTGATTTCCTGTATCTTTTGAAAGAACCAACCTTTGGTTTCATTGATCTTCTGTATTCTTTTCTTGTTTTTGATTTCATTTAGTTCTGCTCTGACGTTATTTCTTTTCTTCTGCTGGCTTGGGGTTTGGTTTGTTCTTCCTTTTCTATTTCCTTGTGATGTGTCATTAGATTGTTAATTTGTAATCTTTCTGTCTTTTTGTTGTAGGCATTTTAGGCTATGAATTTTCCCCTTAGGACTGCTTTTGATGAATCCCAGAGATTTTGATAGCTTGTGTCTCCTTTTTCATTCAGTTTGAGGAACCTCTTGATTTCCATCTGAATTTCATCATTGATCCAATAATCTTTCATCAGGAGGTTGTTTAATCTCCAGGGCTTTGTTTAAAATTGTGTGTTTCTCTCGGTGTTGATTTCTAGTTTTATTCTACTGTGATCTCAGAAGATACATGGTATGATTTCAATTTTTTTTGTATTTTTTGTGCCATGATTTGTGGCCTAAAATATGATTAATCTTGGAGAATGTTCCTTGTGCACATGAGAAGAATGCATAATCAGTGATTTTTTGGTAAATTTTTCTGTGAATGTATGTTGAGCCCATTTGTTCTATAATCCCATTTAAGTCCAGTGTTTCTTTATTTATTTTCTGCTTGGATGATCTGTCCAGTTCTGTCAGTGGGGTATTGAACTCTTCGTCAATTACCATGATGCTTTATATCTCTTTGCCTAGATCTAGGAGGGTTTGCTTTATGAATCTGGGCACTCCTCTGTTAGGTACATAAATATTGTTATATATTTTTGTTAAATTGCTCTTTTACCATTATGTAATGATCATCTCTTCATTTATTTACTTTTGTTCAATTAAAGTTAATTTTGTTTGTTATGAGTATGGCTACGACTGCTTTCTTTTGGTTTCCATTTTTTCCATCGCTTTACCCCAAGTCTCTATGAGTCCTTGTGGGTTAGATGTGTTTCCTGGAGACAGCAGATATTTGGCTTGTATTTTTTTTTAATCCATTCAGCCAGCTTATGTCTCTTGAGTGAGAAATCCCAACCAATCACGTTGATAGAATTGATACATAGAATGCTGTTCTGTTCAGCTTGTTGGATAGTACTTTATTGCTTTGTTTTACCTCTTGTACTATTGTTTTATATGATCTCTGAGCTTTAGCTTTTGGATGGCTTTACTCTGGTGGGTGACTATTGTACAGATCTATGTACAATGCAGTTCTGAGTATTTCTGGCTAGTGGGTCTGTTTTGGGCAAATTCTCTCAGTGATTGCTTGTCTGGAAGTCTTTATTTCTCCTTCATATATGAAACTTAGTTTTGCAGTATTCGAAATTCTAGGCTGGCAGTAGTTTTGTTTAAGAAGACTGAAGATGGGGACCCAACTCCTTTTGACTTGTAAGGTCTCAGTTGAGAAGTCAGCAGTTAGCCCAATAAATTTTGCTTTGTAAGTTACTTGATGTTTTCACCATATAGCTCACAGGAGTTTCTCCTTCATGTTGACTTTGGCCAGTCTGATGACTATGTGTATTGGTGATTGTTGCTTTGCAATGAATCTCTCAGGTGTTTGCTGAGCTTCTTGTATCTGGATGTCTAAATCTCTAGCAAGACCAGGGAAATTTTTCTCGATTATTCCCTCAAATAGGTTTTCCAGTCCTTGTACCTTTTGTTCTTCACCCTAAGGGATGCCTATGATTCTTATATTTGGCTATTTTACATAAATCCATATTTATTGTAGGCTTTGTTCATTTCTCTTAATTGTCTGCTCTTCATTTTTGACTGATTTAATTTGAAAAAGTTGTCTCCAAGCTATGAGATTTTTTCTTCTGCCTGATCTAGCTTATTCTTAAAACTTTCCACTGTGTTTTGTATTTCCTTAAATGAATTTTTCATTTCCAGAAGTTCTGTTTTTTTTTTAATATGTTGATCTCTTTAGTGAATTTTTCATTCATTCCCTGAATTGTTTTTCTAGTTTCTTTGAGTTGATTTTCCATTTTCTTTTGGATTTTATTGAGCTCCTACAATCCATACTTGGAGTTCTTTATCTGTCATGTCAATATTTTCATTTTGGTTGGTATCCATTGCTAGAGAGCTGGTGTTCTCTTTTGGGGATGTCCTTTTGCTCTAATTCTTCATACTTTCAGGGTTCTTTCACTGATTTCTTCTCATATGGAGCAACTACTGCTTCTTATTTTTGGAGTTTCTTTTGTTTAAATAGAGCTTTTACTGCTCCTCTCACTCATACAGGTGTGTTTGTAGCATATGTTGGGAAAGAATCTTTGGCTTTTCTTGTGAGTGCTTCAATGACAGTCTATGTTATTGATGGTTGCCTTAGTTACAGTTATCCTTAGAGTGGTGATTTTCTTAGTTGCTAGTTGTTTGTAAGCTGTAGGAGTGGTGAGCTATGTGAGTGGGCAGATTCCATGTCTCTCTTTGATGAGGGAGGATGGAGGTCTTTGAGATCCTTTCTCTTTCCACATCCCTGTGGTCTTCTTAACAGTGTAAATTGTATTGGCAAGCCCAGGTTAATCTCTGAAACACTAGGTGGTGCTTATAGGTAAGAATCAGTCACACCCTGTATGAGTGAGTCAGTAAATGCTGCAGAGGGTGTGCAAATTGATTTCCCTGTCAATAGACGGTATTTGGCAGAAGGAACAAGATGTAGTGTTGTTTTTAGGTCCTGTCACCAGCTCTCAGGTCCAGTCACTCAGGAGAAGCATTTGAATGCCCCAGGTGATGGGTGGGGTCCTGGAAATTCCACATGAATCCTCATTCTCTACATAAGCAGAGGTGAGTGAGGTTCCTCAAAAGCTGGCAAGGTAGTTGTTTTGGCAAGGGTCAAAGGTCTGCTCCTAGCTCCTAGTGAAAGCCACCAGGGAGGGGCTGAAGTGGACCTACCCAACCAGAAATTCTGCTTGTGGAAGCTGGGCCATCTGAGATTCACAGCCAGCCAAGCTCCCCCATGGCTGTGCTGCAGGCCTGGCAGTTCCTCAGCCAGGATCAGAGCCCGAGCTGAGAATGCAGCCCTCCTGTAGGGGGAGGGAAGCCCCATGAGTACACCACAGCTAGAACCCACACTGAGTCCTCCTCTCAGGTCCGTCCATGAGGGCTCTCTTGCCTCCTGAGACTAATTCACAAATTTTCTCTCCATGCCCCTGAGCAACGTGATTGAGATCTGGGTGAACAGGATCTGGCCTGCAGGTCAATCCCTGGGTCCCCAAATATCTTTCTCTGACCATGCCAAAGAGAAGCATGCTGATTCTGAGTTGTCCACAGGGTGCCCAAGCAGGTTCGATGTTCCTTCGCTTTAGGGTGTGCCCCACTGTGATGGCGTCACTGGGCAAGTAGGACCAGGGAGGGCTGGTGAGCAGGGAGCTCACAGTCTGAGAACCCCTCATTCCACCACAGAACCCCAAGAGTAAAGTTCTGGGCTCAACTCTGTGTGGAAGCCTCAGTGTGGTGGCTCAGTTGTCTTTCTTGGCAGCTATAGGTAGAGGAGAGAAAGGGGAGGAAAAGACTCTGAGTGGAGGTGTCCTAGATTTTAGATCTGGATTTATTCTATTGTGTCTTATGCGGTGTAATCTTAGGAATTTTGCATACTAATGCCCCTGCTATTCAATGTGAATTAAACATATTTTAGAAAAGAAAGTCATTTTTGCAGGAAACAATTTTCTCCATAAGCAGCTTATATGCAAGTCTGTTTTCTAAGACCTAAGTTTATGTGGTAAAGTTTACTTGCTTACCCCATGAGCAACTAAAAACCGGAAAGCAAGCCAAGTGGCTAGTACTTAACATGTTTAAAACAAAACCAATTTCGTAGGCTGGTAGACATTATGATGTCAATGACATACATAATTATTCTTCTGCTGGGCGCAGTGGCTCATGCCTGTAATCCTAGCACTCTGGGAGGCGAAGGCGGGAGGATTGCTTGAGCTCAGGAGTTCGAGACCAGCCCGAGCAAGAATGAGACCCATCTCTACTAACAACAGAAAAAATTAGCCAGGCATGGTAGCACAGGCCTGTAGTCCCAGATACTCGGGAGGCTGAGGCAGGTGGATCACTTGATCCCAGGAATTTGAGGTTGCTGTGAGCTAGGCTGACACCATGGCACTCTACCCAGTGCAAGAGAGTGAGACTCTGTCTCAAAAAAAAAAAAAAAGAGGGAATTTATAATTATTCTTCAGACTTTTATTACAAGGACTCATAAGGTACAGCCTTTGATAGGTGACATTCTTGCTGTGTTTCAAGAAGTGAAACCTTTAATGTCCCTCCAAGTTGGTAGATTTCACAGTTGAACAGCCTTGGTCTTGATGGTTTGTTGGTGAATTCCAGGACAATTTCATTCTGTTATGACTAGAGAGAGGGTGAATTAAGTGTGCCTATTATTAACAAACAAAAGAATACACTTCTATTATTTTATAGTTTGTTCTTTTTAATTTGATTAGGAATTCTCTTTCAAAATATGCCTAGTATGAGCTTCTAAAAATATTCATAATTTTTGTTAAAATAACTCATGAAAAGAACTGATTATTTTTCCTTTTGGTATGAATTATTTTTATAGTAAGTTTTCCCTGTGAAATACTAATAAAATTCCAGTAACTATATGTAGATATTAATTTTATAGCATTTCTTACTATCAAAATCAGCTAAAGATAGCTTAGTTATGTTCATTTTATTGTTCTAACTTCAAAAGTTTGTGATTTATTGTATAATATATATAGGTTTATAATATGTATTACATAACATTTTTTTCTGAAACTTGACATGTTACTGTCACTTGATAACAATGATTTTTTTATAAATTCAGAATAATGTATGCTATCATGACAGCAATAGTAATAAAATAAAAAAGCATGAAAGTGAGCTAAGATGAAAATTTCTTATTTAATACATACAGTTCACTTTGAAAAGCTACCCGGTTTAGTGTTTTTTATGGGTTTTTTTTTGTTTTGTTTTGTAAAAAAGATGTATACATTTCTCTAAAGGTGAATTCTAAAGAACATATGAAAATAAGATATTTAAATTGAATTATTTCAAATAGAAACTGGTAGAACATCATCTTATACTGATAGAGGACCAGCATTTTGGGAAGAAATTACAAGCAAAGAAAACTAAGGATTTGAATTAGTTTTCTTAAAGTGATAGGCACCTCAAGATTAATATACCCAGTCCTTTAACTGTGTCATGTGGATATTTATTGAAGAATGACTGTATGCCTAACGCAGCACTTTGTATGCACGCTTCGGAGAAACTCTCCATCAAGTGTGAATCGCTTTGCTGAGTCAGCATGCTGTTGTGGTTTGAGTATCATTCTAAATGCAAAATAGGTACCAATCTGTGTGTGGTAAACAGTGTATGCAAGCATAAGTTCCAGTTTTCACTGACAGTTCTTGGGTACACAGTCAGAAATCTTGACAACTCATACATCAGTGCAAAGCTCTTGGCCGACACTAGCTGCCCTCTCTACTCAATGCCGTCTCTTTCTCCCTTCACATTAGTTGCTTGAGTTTTGTCTCCTCTAATTTACCTCTAATTCATTCCTAAACTCATTCTAATTTGTATTCTTTCCACACTACCCTACTGAAACTGCTATTACCAAAGTCACCGAAGGCCCCTTTTTTGCTAAGACCGATGGACACGTCTTAGTTTTTTGTTTTTATTTTTTTCCCACACATAAACTAGTACTTCATTTGACACCATTACTCCTCCCATCTCCATGAAATACTCTTTTCTCTTAACTCCTATTACACTACATCTCTCTCAGTTTGTTGGCTACTTATTTGGGCTGTCTTTATTTCTTTCTGCCTCTTCTTAAATGTCGATATTTTACAAAGACCTGCCTTTTGCTCTTTTCTATGTAAAAAACAACCAACCAAACAAAACATCTTTTCTATTGCTGGGATGGTTCATCCACTTCCATAGGTTTATTTGTATCCTTATTGTTCCCAGGGCAACTTTTCCCAAAACTCCATGCCTATATATTCAGCTGCATAATATATATTCTTTTGACTCTACTTGCTCAAGTTTATCTATCTTTCTTTCTCCACATACTGTGAGCTCTGTTAGGTCATCTCTTTCCTTGATAACTTTTAACGTAACTTGACTGACATCTTTGTTTTGAAATAATCTACTTCCAGTCCATCAATAGACAATCAAAAAGAATACTTTTCCAAAATATAAATATATTCATGTCACTTTGCTAATAAAACTAAATATCTCCAGGCACTTCCTCCTTCATACAGGTTACAAAATGAACATAATACTAAGGCTTTACAACATTCATTTAGTAATATTTTATCTCTCTTCCAACTTCTACAGTCTTATCTTTCCCCTTCAACTCCTTGTTCCTAGTCTCTGTCACCTAACTTAATGCTATTATCATATGGATTATTCTTTGCAGATTAATCAACATGGGTTGTTCTTTCTTATCTCTGAATGTTTGTATGTGCTATCTGGAATGTCACATCATTTTACTTGTCTAACCTCTACTCACTGTTTTAGATCTAAGCTTACAAAGTATTCCTCTTGAAATCTTTCCCTAAACACTGCAGACTAGGTTAAGTACCCTTACTGTGAATCGCACAGTGCCTTATTCCTAGGTAGATACCTTCATCCTTCATTAAAGAGTGATTCTGGAAGGCTAGTACTGAGTCGTATTTGTTGTTATTACCCTTAGAGTTTAGCATAGCGAGTGGAATAAAGCTTCTGTTAAAAAAAAAATTGTGGTGTGATTTAAAAACCATCACCACTAACTACTACACAAATCTAAGAATAGTCTATTTAATATAAGATTAAAATATTTTAAGATATACTGTTGGCTTGATATAGCATCATGTCACAGCGGTAGATAAAACTCTAACCTGCCTTTGCAGCCCACTTAAGATCTAATTTATGGTTATTCAAAATGTGAGCACAGATTTCCTATAATACTCACATCACAGAAACACATAGTTCTCATGTCACTGAAAGCACATGTTTTTGATGCAAGTACAAGAAAATAATGAAAGGTACAGTCTCATCCAACAGTCTAAAGGTAGGGTTGATGTAGCAGCTCCAGAAGATCACCAAAGACCTGAATTCTTTCCAGTTCTCAGCCCTCCGATGCTAATTGGCTTGGTTTTCTGACTACTTAAAGTTGGTAAGATATTTGTAGTAGTTCCACAAAAGAGATTTCATTTCTGTGTCTTTATTTTAGGAAAAAGAAATCTCATCATTTCCACTCTCATCCCAACAGGTTTCTGCTTACATGTTACAGGCAAAGATTAGGTCTCAGTTCTATTTCTGAATCCCTGGCAAGGGAGAATCAGTTATAATAATTGGCCTAGATTAGTAATGAAGGAAGTATAAATGGATATCAAGAATCAACCACAATAACCAATACAAAAGCAAAAGTCAAAAAGTTGCCACTATTTAGGTTCTGAAGTTAATGGCACCAAATAGGATGCATCTTTATTAAGCAAATATATGAATATTATGGATGGGAACAGGGAACTGGGACCTCTTACATGGTCAGATAAAATGATATAATTGCCATCAGATATACTGACTAAATGATTCAAGGACCATCTCAAGTTCAACTTGAAAGAACATAAACGTCGATTGCTAGAGGTAACAGAAACAGTTTTACATGAGCAAAACTATTCTGCAACCATGAGACTGCGCAGCAGCATTTTATCTTGAAATTCTGAAGGGCAATGAATTTGTCTTTCCTACATTCATAAGGCTGGTCCACTTTATAGCATTAGCAAGAAGGCAACTAGGTGGTTTTAAAGAATGTTTTATCTGATGACCATGAAGTTCTATAAAAACATCATACTGTTTATCCTGCTCTTAAATGAGAGTAATCTCAGCAAACAGTGAAGTACAAACTAGGTATTATGCATCCTTTGAAAAAATTATCACCAAAATATCATGAACACAATTTCAGGGACACACAAATGGATTACTATAGCACCACTGACTTCCTTAGTAGTATCATGAAATAGTAAAATCACACTCTGAAGTCAAACAGCATGGGTTCAGGAATGACATATACTTCACAGTTATTGAAGAATTAAGTGATGTAATATATTTAAACCCTTAGAACAATCAATATTCAGAGCACAGTAAGGATATAATAAATGTATCCAGTCATATATAACCTGGAACTGTGAAGAACATGATAACACAATCAATTAGTTTAGCCTTCAATGAATCTTAAAGAGATTAAATGAATTGCATATGTTGCATAACAAAAGCAATACATCTGTAACTTTTTATTTCCTGTGAACAAATGTTTGCTCCAAAGTGTGATATTTTCTTTCTCTGTATTCTGTGGGCTTGGCATCTTGCATAAGTGGGCTTAAAATATCCATTCTGTGGTTGTAGAGTCATTTGAAATACACAGAATTATTTTGTAAAATTTGGGTAGATTTAGTTATTTACCATGAAGTCAATACGCAGCCAATAATAAATATAATAACTGAGTTACAGTTTAGTTATTTATCTTTATTGTTTGAAAAACAATGTGAACCTATTATAAAATCAGGAGGTCAGAAAAAAAACACATTAGTGGCTCTCCTTCTCCAATGGAGTCCTTATTAAGGGGTATGTGAATCCTAAAAGAGTTGTACAGCTCTTCTCCTGCCAGTACTTTGTGTAGTCGACTAATACAAAAGTCTGTGTACATAGAAGATTCTTTGAGCTCTTTGCAAACAAAGATCCATAAAAAGGAAAATTTACTTGTCTTGAGTGTTACCATGTTTTATTTTAAACATTTTTATAATTTTGTTATTATGCTACAGTATCTGATGCTAACTAAGACAATCTTCAGGTTTACCAAAACATTTCAAAGATGCATTATTGTGCAAATGTGAGCACATGCATTCAACACTGTCATAGAGTTTATTTGAATTCTGCTTACATAGTTTTAGGGTCAGCAGTTACAAAGCTGTTAGCTGAAGGGACAGCTCTAATGTGTTGAAAAACTTGGACAGCGCAGATATAGCTTCATAGTAGATCTAAATTTGCATTATGTGTGATCTTTAAATTGTTGAGCCTTTTTACTCAATAATCAATATTTCATCCAGCACAATAATAAAATATAGAATTATTTATGGTTATGATTAAGGTGTACCTTTCAGTCACAAGAGGAATGAAAAGTTGCCAGAGAGGTGATGTGACTTAATGAAAAGGCCACTGAACAAGTAGCTAAGGCTCTCAAATAAGATAATGAATGTGAAAACATTTGAAAAAAAGATAAAGTATTATGCAAACTCACAGTATTAATATTAAAAACCTAAAGTTTTCATTTCTAGCAGACCTTATGGGTTCTGGGGTGATCTATCAGAATCACATTAAAAATTGTTCAATAAAAACAGTAATATATGATATCATGGGAAACTCCAAGATCCATATTTTAATCTCACACTTGGAATTTATTGTTTTTGTATCTTAAAAGTTGACCCTTAACATCTTTTCTATACAAAATCTTTTAACTTTGTTTGTTTTTATATAGTGGTATTCTGCTGGTGTTCTTGTCCTTTTCAATACCTTCAGGAAACGTTTCACAACAAGTTCATTATTAACACTGGATATGTTCCAAAAGAACCGTCAGAGACAAACGGCACACTTTGATTCAATTTCAGTGGAGTAATTGCAAAGTAATTATCTCAAAGTCATCACTTTTTGTATGTATCAATAAATCTGGCTTTGATAACATGAAAATTTTCCTTTATGAAAGCCTGTGGAGGAAGGAGCTGACTACATACTGTAAAATGCCAAATTACACAGAAATTTCCAGGGGCCAGTGAAAGTTTTAAGTTAATTTAAGAAACCCTCTCCCTCTCTTTCTCTGTCTCTCTCCTTCTCTGTTAAAACTTAAAGGTGTTTCAGAGAAGTATGTTTTACAATCAACATTAATAATATATATTTTTTTATATTTACTTCATACTCTTTCCAAGTCAAGTTCAGGAATCTCCATAAAATGCTCTCTCATTAATCCTTAGAACAAGTTTATGTGGAAAGTAGTAGGAAGAATGTTACTCATTCACTTACAAAGTGAGAAAAATAAAGTATAAAGGGTTTAGGTGAGCTGCAGTTAAATCAGTGGGAGACCTAGAGTACAACCGAAGTTTTGTATTTCTTTCCCCTTTATTTCATTCTTATAATAGCATTTTAGTTCTTTTACCTCTTTTCATTGATTAAAGGATCTTATCCCTCTCTTTCCAAGTAGAACATGAGCTCTTCAAAGGCAGGAGATTTCAAACATTTTTAAAGTATATTTCTAGAGCCTAACCCCATGTACAGAAAGCAATTAATAACTGTGTATTAAATTGAATTAAATTAAGCACTCTCCATTTTTCATTTTAAAAGTACATATGTGAGCTTTTTTTAAATTCAAATATTGAAAAAGGGTTACACAGTGAAAAGTAGGTCTCTCTAACATCTGGATATATAGTCTCTAACCCAGGGCAACATCTATAACTTTTTCTTCTCAAATGTATCTTTGCAGATACTTTCATAGATATTAATGAACACATGTGTCTTTGTGTTTCTATTTATTTTTAAGCAACTGGGAACTAAATAAACATACCACACTACATTTGTGGGGTTTTTTAAAACAATATTTATGTAGCTTTTTTGTAAACTCTTCATTTGGAAATAATTTCAAATTTACCAAAGGCAGCAAAGATAAAAAATAGTATAAAGGGCATTCATATACTCTTAACCTATATTCAGATTTAGCTCTAATTAACATTCTATCCATTGCTTTAAGATTTGTTAAATCTCTTCCCTCTATGGTCTCCCTTTCTCTCTCTCACTTGCTCACTCTTGCTTTCCTGAATCATTTGAGGGGAAGTTGCACATGTTGTAGCATTTTATTCTAAATATTTTTATTTTCATTTCCTAAGAATAATAATTTTATCTCACATAACCACATCAAAATTCTCAACATTAAATTTAATATTGATATAATACTTTAAATAATATGTGTCTGCATTCCAACTTTGCCTACTGATTTAAAGAGATTCTTCAGAGAATTTTCACCTCTCCAGCACAAGACCAAGTCTAGAATCAGGTGTTGCATTTAGTTGTTATACCTCTTTAACTTCCTTTAACCTGAATTATATCAGAGCCTTTCTTTGGCTTTAATGCCATTGATAATTTTGAAGAATACAATCCCCTAGCTCCCTTTTTAATGAGAATGTTCTTCATTTGGGGTTTGCTGATGCTTATGATTAGTTTTAGATTATGCATTCCAGACAAAAATACATAGGTGATTTTATTCTCTGGGAATCAAATCTGAGGGCACGAGATACTCATTTGTCCCTCACTGATGTTAATTTTGAAAATGCAATTAATTACTTTTCAGTTTTTGACAACAGTGAATAATTTTGTTCTCCCTAGTAACTAATAAGTAGTCTTCGGGAAGTCACTTTATGACCACACATATATCCTGCCCTACATCAAAATTTCCCTCTGGATTTAGCATCCACTGGTGATTCTTGTCTGATTGAATCTTTACTATTACAGAAGCAAAATGACAATTTTCCAGGTCCCACTCTCTCTCCACATTTCCAGTTGGCCCTCTGCATTTTAATATAGAAAAGCATCATCCATTTCCCCCCATTTATTAACTATTTTTTATTGATATGAACTCATGAATTATTATTTTGTTCCATAGCTTATAGTTCATTACTAAATTATTCTGGTCCTGACATTTTCCCAGATTGGGTCATGGCCCCATTCTTGAAAGTCTAAGAGAGGCAAAGTTGGGGCTCAGACTCCAGACCTGTTGGACTGCTTCATGTGGGAAAGCACTTTATAAAGTGCCTCCTAAACGCCATGTGAACCTCCTCCTGCCCTGCTGCAGGTGGTTAACCACATGTCAAAACAACCTGGTCTGACAATGCCGGCAGGACTTTAGTTTCAGTCTGAACCACAGTTCTGGCCTGGCCCACTAAGCCACTCTTCCTGAGCCGTGCCTGGACCTGCATTGTCAACCCCCACACCATTTGAGACTAGAGGAGGAGAAGAGATTGAAAAGAGACCATTCATGTTTACCTTTGGCCTCAGAAGTTATCCCCACTCTACCGCCAACCCCTAACTTTTCACCATCCTATCACATTGCCCAGGTGTCTCCCTTTGGCTGGGCCTTTCATACTACCGAGACTCTGGGAAGAATATTTAAGGGCCTCTGAGTGAGATTTAAATTCCCCCCTATGGCCTAAGTCTCAAGGAGGACAAGTTCCCTTTTACGCTGTGAACAGACGTTGGTCTCAGAGATGCAACCATCCCATCCACCTCCAGAGATCACTTTACAAAAACTCTCCACTTGAAGAATCATGCAAGACAAAAGCAAAGAAATACACAATCTTCCCTCTTAGCTTACTGGATAGAAAGCTGGATTTGGCAAACACAGATGCTGCCTCAGGTTAAATCTATCTTTCACTTGAATCTGCATCATTTCTCTTGTTTAAATGACTGAGTGAAGCCCCAACGGTACTCTCAGAGTCCCTTAATTTGATACTTTGTCCATGTGAATAGAATGGGACCTTAAATGAATATCTTTTTTGATAATTCTTCTATTGAATATTCTACATGTAGTGACTTCTTTTTAAATTCTGCAGTTTCTTTTTATCAGGACACATTGACTTTGGACTAGAAGTTCCAAGAGCCTTTACTGAATTGGTTTGATTGGGAAAGTACTTTAGAGTAGAAAAATATTAGGGTTTTTATTGAAGCATATGGGAAGAATAACACAGGAAGAAAAGTGAGAAGAGGGGCTGCTGAAAAACTAGCCGTACCATCCAAACTTATCTTTATACGATGGCATATATAAGACAGTAACCCCCTACTCCCTGTCTACACACACACACACACACACACACTGTGGCACATACCTCCCAGCTCCTTAAGCGTTCTGTTGGCCCCTCAGAGCTTTCAGCAATTCAAGTTAGGGGAACTGACTCTAGCTACTAACAAAGTCCGGTAGCAAGGGACCTCTCAGATATTTTGCCTCATCAAGCATACTAACAGCAGTGATGGCCCCAAGTGATATCAGCCATGTGACTCTCAGTTGCTCTCCTCTTTGATGATAGGCTGAAAATAGTGGTCTCTAACTCAAAATGTACTCTCTACAAATTGTCTATGTAAAGGCAAACACCACAGCTCTTGCCCCAGCTCTCCACACTCACAACAAATACTCGTGTCTACAATTTTTTCTCTGTTGAGTTCACGGGAAGAGGCAGCTGGCCAGACGCATCTGGCTCTAACCACCAATTTCTCTTGGTGACTGAAACGATTTTCTCAGTCAAAATTAGCTCTTCCTGGATGAGCTCTGCCACTTGCAAGTTTAAAGAGATTGATAGAATGTCTCTAAGAAATGGTTTGGCAGTGGCAGCTGACAGTCACTTAGAGGTCTCTGATATGTTCTGTGATGGCTCCCTGTGGTTGACATACCCTAATGTGGTCCTCAATGAGTCACATCTTTGTTTGATCCCCTCAAGTGCAACAGAACTTGTGACTTGCTTACAGCCAACAGAATATAGCAAAGATAATGGGATTCCATGCCTATGGTTACATTATGTTATCTGAGACTCCATCTTAGCAGACTTGAGCAAGAGATTCTCCTGCTGACTATGAAGAAGTTTCAGTGATGAGAGACTGCTTGAGAAAGAGCCTCCCAGCAAAAAACTATGATAGCTTACGGATGCTGAGAGTGGTCACCAGCTGACAGCCAACAAGAAACCTCAGTTCTATAGCTACAAGAAACAGAATTCTGCCAACGACTACCTGGGTCTGAAAGAAAATCCAGAATTCCAAAAAGAAAAACAGACAAATAGACACCTTTACTGCAGTCTCTTCAGACCTTGAATAAAAGAACTGTCTAAGCTGCGCTTTTATCACTGACCCATTGAAACTGTGAGGTAATAAATGTCTGTTGTTTTAAGCATTGTGGTAATTTGTTACACAGCAATATAAAACTAATAAGTTTACCACGCAGTAAGAAGAGTCTAGGAGGAGAAAAGAGTGGCCATATCCAGCCTGTCTCCATGATTTCTAAGTCTGTGTCTTCAGACCCACCGCAGTCTTCAAGCCCCCAACCTGGTTCCAGCAGGTAGCACTGTGGGTGGTATTTGCCATCTTTCTCATAAAGACAGAAAAGCAAATTAGGATAAAAGATATGTAAGACAAAATCTTATGAGTACTCAGAATAGCTACATCTTGCATAAGGAGACCCATATGCACACAAGCAGGAACACTCATACAGTACTTTCTAGAATGCTTTGCTCTGTTTGATGGTGCTGGTGGTGACTGGTCTCCAGGTATATTTAAACCAACTAGACTAGGAAAGATGGTGACTGCCACAGCTGCTTAGGGGCTGAGTAAGATCATCTCAAGATGAAAGCTGTTCCTACTAACATTATTGGGGCAGGAAGCAGACAGGGATTAGTGGAGTGATGGGTTTCATTGCCATTTTCTGAAAGGGACTTTATTTCTCATCTCAAACCTTCTAATTCTGGCTTTACAATTAAGGTCTAATAGAGCTCCCCAAATTGAGCTCTAATAGAAAAATCCTTTTAGGTTATAGCTCCCCAAAGTGAGCTAAGTCTAGGGTCTCTCATCATATATTCATTTAATCAACATTTAATGAGATTCTTCTCTGTACTAGTAGTGCTGATACAGCAGTGAATACAACTTAAGAAATCCCCAAACAAGTGGAACTTAGCATCGAATAAGAGATACTGAGAAAGAAATGGTCAATTAAAATATATAATAGGAAAAGTGCAAGTACTCTCTGAACACAAAAGAGCAACACCTCACCCATCGAAGAAGTTCTTGGAAGAAACCTCTGAACACCACCAGTAATGGTATGTGAACTGAGATGTGAGGGATGAGAAGGAATTGACATAGCAGAGTGCTCCAAGCAGAGAGAACATGTATCAAAGCCCACAGATGAGTTTCTGGAGCATCAAGACTAAAGTATAGAGTTTGTGGGCTAGTAATAATGATTATAAGACACAGCATTTATCCAGCATGGACTGTGTGTCAGTGCAGTATTAAGTGGATGACATAGGCTATCTCATTTGGTCCTCACATCATCCCTTTGATGAGGCACTTGAGGCACAGAGAAGTTAAGTTCTTTGCCCGTGGTCACAACAATGGTGAAAGGGTGAAGTTAGGAATGAATGCCTAGCCAGGCAGCCCCAAAGCTCACACTTGGAACCCCTACTATAATGCCCCAGTCTGTAACTCAAATAAATATACCTAATGGTGGGGCTTCAGGTCAGTTCTCTATCCTTCACCAACAGAGCCACTGACCCAACCTATGGGTCCAAATTCACCCCAGGTTCTAGAGCATCTCTGATCTCTGAATCTTTATTTCTTGGGTTCTTGCCAATAACTGGGATCCAGTCATTTTTCTTATAGTTACCAGGTCTCTGGTTAGTATGCCAGGCTTCCAGATTGAGGCTCTGTCCCCCAATTACCTGGAAAATAGAATCTTGCCTCTAAGTTCAATCTTCTTGCCTAGATCCCTCCTATCAGACCTCAGACATTATATTCTGCCTCCTTTTTTTAGACTTCTTCATGATTTGGCCCCATGGGTATCCTCAAATTGTTTTGGGGTCTCTGTGCCTATTTGTCCGGTCTCTGGGGTCTGGTGATCTTCAATCTAGCTTGACTACAAACCACTGCCAAGAAAACATGTTTGTCACATAGAGGTGGCCATAATTTTCCCAGACATAGGACTGTGGCCAACTCTTCCAATTTCAAAATTGTTTTTTCACCTCACTTTCTCTGAATCCATTGTGCATCCCAATCCTCTTTTCATGTCAGCTGTTAGGGTTAGCTCTCAAATCCTGTTACTTTGTTTTTCAGACTATTTTGGAAAAATATGGATCTAATTTTTCTCTTGTCTAGATTATTCAAAGAACAAGAACAAATAAGTTAATCAAAGTAGTTTTTTTCCTGAGAAAATCAGAAATCTTTTATGAATAATTCTGTAATCATTGTAGAGCTACCAGAACAAAAAGCTCAATGTGCAGCCAAATTTAAAAATTTTCCATTGTTATATAGTTACAAATGCAAAGACAGATAATTTGTATGTGCATACACATTTATTGTGCATTCATATTTATATATTATAGTATTCTATCTAATCATAAACCTTTTAAATCTATATTCACAATATATGTTTCTCTTTTTTGGTTCCAGTTAATTTCTCCAACTTCTTAAGGTATGAGAGCTCTTCTATTTAGCAGGCTACAAATATTTCCTACTGCACCACTGCTTCTTAGAATATCCTGTGGCCTTTTGGAAGGTCCATATCTTAAAGCCATGACATTTATTTGTTTATTTGTCTACAAAGTAAAGAACTGTTTATCATCTATAAACATGTTTGTAAATGGCTTTGTATTGAAACAGAATCATTTTTATAATAAACTGCTGCATGAAAAACTTACACAATTTTCTATATTTTTGGATATACTGTCACTTTTCTGTATGATGAAATTTCAAAAATCAACTAAATGATTAATAAACCATTTATTGTAAACTTTTCAAAAAAAGACAGAATAATGGCCA